>CAXIVR010000079.1:0-41647 GCA_964035755.1 Teleogryllus oceanicus | reverse complement strand
ACTCCTAGAATATTTTGGAATGAAAAACGATTTTTTTCATTATCAGATATCTATCAGCTCTCTAACAAAAAACACAATCATTTTTGAACTTCTCAAATTTAAAAACCCCCAAATCTTCAACCGAAAAAATACCTTAAAAATTGGCCGCAATGGAAATTATACACATTTCCCCTAAACTACGTATTTAAATTCTCCCCACCAGCACCCACCTAAAGAAAACGACGCTCCCCACCCTACAGCATCATCGCTTTTTGGGCCATCATATAAACAATCCGACCGAAATTAGAACTTTCCCCGATTGAAATTAAAACCTTTTAAACTCACAAACCTCGTTTAAAACTCCCCAATCCCCAACAGCTCATCCGTTTGGGCCGTCGATCCCCAAAAATCCCCGCGCGGGCCCCGGCGGGCGTGGCAAACCCTCGCCCCTCCCCCGCGGCGCCGGCGGCGGCGGGGGGGTGTCCGCGGCGAACACGGGCTGCGGTTCCCCGCCGGGGAGCGGGGGGGGGTGGCCAGCGTGAGCGGCGGCTCTGCGGACGGTCCCCGGCGCCCGTGCGCTCAGGCCGCGGGGCCCGGCGACGGGGGCGGTTTAATAAAGTAGAAACCCCTTTGTTTGAACGCCGCCGCGTGCAGGATCTCGCGCGGCGCGGGCCCCCGGGGCTGGAGCAAACGGAAAAGGTGGGGACGGGGGGGTGGGGCGGGCGGTAGACGGGCGGCCTTTTATCATGCGCGTTGGCCGCGCTTTCAACTTTGCGTTCCAGACGATCTTTCCATGCATACAAATACGTCCGCTGCAATACATGTTTTAAAGTTTTGATTGCAATCGTGACCCCTTTTTTACGGGATTTACTTTTTACTTTTATTTACGAAAACTTGTCTATTTGATGCACTCGGGGCAAATAAAAAAAAGTTATTTTTTTAACAATAAAATATAAAATATTTAAAAGGGGAAAATTTCATTTACAGGGAAAACCCATTTACCACTTGTGGTGATATTCTAAAAGTTTCAAAAAGCTGACTGTCGATCAAGATCCCGCTGTCCCCAGATCGATCTGTTTCAACGCTGATTTCTGCTCTGATGCTTTTTGAAATGATATTTGGGGGAAAATTCAAGATAAAAACAATTAGTTCTTTTGATTAAAATTAAAAAAAACTGTATTTCAAATAATGATTTTAAAATTTTTTCTTTAATAAATTTTTGACTAGAATGGAAAATCCCCAGAAAAAACTTAGAGTCTAAATGTAGATTTAGATCTCTGTTCTTTCAAGTAGACAAAATCCTTTCAAATTTTTTCCCAAACGGAATACAAACAACACATTAGTATGCACCTCTCTGCTTTCGTCGTCCACAGGATTGCACCTCCCCATCCGCAACCATTTTCCCCCATTCCCAACGAAGCACCAAATCTTCCATCTTGTCCTGCTCCCCCGCTTCCCTCCATTCGCCGACACCTGCTGTTCGGCGGCAGTCCTCTCATCTCTCCCACTCTCCTCCGCCACTCTATCTTCGTCCCCTTCCCCTCTATTCCACCTTCCTCCGCCGGTTCTTGTTCGCCTTTCTCGACATGTCTCATCCCGTTCGGCCCCCGCTCCGTTCCAAAACCCCAAACTTTTTTCTCGCTCCCCCTGCTCCATTTCACTTCGCCTCGCCCCTCTTCCACCTCTTCACTACCTCGTCTACCCTCGCTCTCCCTTTTTCGGCTTGCCTACCGTCCTTCCTCCCGCCTGTACCATTCCTCTCCTCCTCGTTCCATCACCTGCTCCGCCAGACCAAGCTCCCCTTTATTCCCCGTATCCTACCCGTTCCCTCTCCCTCCGTTCCGCTTTTTCCCCGTCATTCCGTCCCGTCCACCTCATCCCCACTGCCAGCCACTCTGGGACCTCTCCTCCGGCTATCCCCTCACCCCGCCCCCCCCCGCCACCCTCCTGGGCCCGCCCTTGCTCCCGGCCCCCCAGTGCCCCCGGGCTGCGCGGGGGACTTCCTCCCCAGCAACCGCCCTGCCCACAGATGGCATGGGACGAGGCGGCGCCGACGGCACGCAGAGACCAAATCATGCAGCCACCGCGGCCCCCCCGCCCGGCGCTCTCGGTGCAGTCGCACCCCCTCCCGTCTCTCCCCGCCCCTCCTCGCGGCTCCGTGCCTCCGAGCGCGCGTGAAATAGCGTTTGTCTCCGTATCAAAGAGGCAGGCAGACGGCAGGAGAGAAACCCGACTTCGTTTCACCTTCCAGTAGACAGGACAGTTTCTTGAACGACAGCTTTGGAATACTTTGCATTTTATTAACCTGAAATTTTAAAGGCGAAAAATATTGTTCGTATATCATTAGTCTTATAATTTTCTGCTGTCTAATAAACTGCTATGTATGCACATTTAGAATGAATAGAATAGACGGGAAAAAAGGGCAAATGTTGGTCACGTTAGTAAAGTGAGATACATTATCATTAAATACAGGTCTGAATTTCATTGTCCTCATAGAGAAGCTATTTATATTTGTGGAATTTTTTATACCCCAGTTTGCAACGGATAAACAATATGCAAGGTAAGACAATTTGATTTGGATGGCTCTTGCAGATTATGGATGTAAAAGAGGAGAAAAAAAAGAAGAATGAGAATGGCAAGATGATATCACGAAGAACAAACGAAACTTGAAGAAATGGATGAAGGAGAGGAGGAAAATCAAACAAGAAGACGACGTCAATAATAAAGACGTTTAAAAAGGACGAAAGGAATGACAAGAAGCAGGCAAAATAAGGAAGCCTTGTTACCAGAAAAAGAACTGGGGCGCCAAGCGTTGGCAGAACGGAAATTTCGATTTCGACGTCACAGCGCCAGTGCTAGATGAGTCCTACGGGGCAGCTCCGCCCGTCTCAGCGCCAACCCTTTGGCGGCGCCTTCGCCCGCACCCTTTCCTCCCCCCTTCGCCAGTCTTCTGCTCCCGCCCCCCGGAACCCTCCGCCATCGGGGAATCGAACCGTCCGCAGCCGGCCGACGATCTAACAACGCCGACCGGAAATGGAAGAAGTAGCGGGCCAGTCTATTTAACGGGAGGCGCCGCGGGAAGGAAGGAGGCCACGAGGAAAATGACGGGAAGTTAAACGGGGCGGGGTCGGGGGCAGGGGGAAGCGCCCGGGGCCAGCGACCGCGAAAGTTGGCCCCTCGCCGCCCCGCCTGTCCCACCCTACTCCAGCCAACGCGCCCGCAGAGACGGGGGGTGGGAGCGGGTACCAGGGCGGGGGGACTGACGAGCGGTGCCGGGAACGCCGCCACTCGACTCGAGCGGAAGGGCGGGACGCGGCGGAAAGAAAGATGGGGTGAGGCAGAGATGAAGCGAAATGAAAACGATGGTCGCAACGGAAGCTGTTCACCCGATGAAGAGGGGTCGTCGCGAATGTGGTGGCGCCCCCCGCCGCCATCGTGCGCGCAGTGCAGGAAGCTGGTAGAGGACGCAACGGAGACGGAAAGACCCGGGAAAAGAGGGACGGAGCAGAGGAGGGCAGGGCGGCTGAACGCGAAAGCAGCGCGACGGGGATCCCGCGACGGCGCACTATTCGAGCGGGAGCGCGGGAGATTTCTACGAGGGCGGGGCAGGGAGATCAAAATTAGAATGAGACGGCGAGATGAAGCGGCTTTGGACACCGAGCAGTTCAATTGATGAAGGCGGAACCATGGTTTGAAGACAACGAGGGTAAGTGACGGGGTTAGATCACAGTAAAGCAAATACGGAGAATAAGAGGAAAGGGTGTGAAACGAACAGGACAGCTCAGCAGTCTTAGCTGGAAAAAAAATGAAAATTGAATTTCAAAATTCGTAGTGACGTAGATGATCATTTAGAAGACGACCAAAACGGGGGGATACGAAACCGGAGAGACAAATAAGAACAATTTAATTTAATTGATAATGAGAATGAAAACATAAAAGAAGCTATGGAACAATAAAGACGTATTTCGGAGGAATGAAATTATAAGCCCCATCTACAGAGAAAAGATGTTTCAGGAACACAGAAGAGCTAAAGAGGAGTCGAGGGTAGACAAAGGAAACTGTGACGCGCTCGCGGGCAAGCTGCGACAGAAGCGGGAGCGCACCTTCAACGGGGGCTGGGGCCGCTGGGACCACAAACGAGTGCAAGTGAGCTCTGCGACACAATTATATTCCATCCATCATGAGGTTATGAGGCAACTGTCAGAAGGCAGGAAGCAACAAAAAAAAACTTATAGGACTAGGACCTTGACGTGCAGGGGAAAAATCCGCAGAAATGATGCTGCCATGTTCTGCTATTTTAACATATTACTTTAAATATTCGTTGTCGGCTCGCAAGAAATATGCCACCTGAAATATATTATTACAGTCAATTTAAATGGTTTCGACCTGTATAGATAATGAATAGCACTTCAGTACTGATAATAAAATAATTAACATTTAAATCGCATGTACACGGAACATTTTTGGTTCTATTACTCTAAAACCTAAGATTTCCTCGTCAACAAGAAATGAAACTTTTGATTTACACGCGACTTACTTATGTTATAAAAAGGTTTTTAGAAGAACTGAGTATAAAAGGACACAGGGGACGAGACTTGACTGAGGGCGGAAGGCAAAACGCGCCGTCTTGAAGCTGGCGCACCCTGCCCCCGACGCAATCGAGATCGAAGAACATCAACTGTACCATGACGCAAACCCATGGCGAATCCACGTCAAACAAGGGAAAGGGAAGTTCCCCGTCGCAACCGTTGGTTACGGAGGCACGGCTATCAATAAAAATGGCAACGCATTGGGCAGCAGAGGTTTTCTTCTATGCGGTTCTACAATAATACGCTAGTCTTTCTCTGACCGTATAATAAATGCAAGTTGTTGTTTTACTTTTAAATGTCTGGGCGTGCAAAGGCGCCGCGGGGCGGCCTGGTTGCGCGGCGGCGGCGGCGTCGCGAAGGCGCGTTATTCGCAGAACCGGGCGGCGTTCCTCGCGGCAAATAGGCGGCGCGCCGGCTGCCGCCGCGACCTTTACCGCGCCGCCGCCTCGGCCACTGCGGCCTACGTCCCCCGCCGCGCCCGGGCCCCCCCGCGCCCGCAGACTGTCACGTCGGATGATCGGTCGGCGACGGCGGCGCGGAGGGCCCAGGGCAGCGGGCGTGGGAAACGACCGTGAGGCGGCGCGACGCCGCCAGACAGCCCGACGCGCCCGACAAAGGGCGGCCAAACCCCTGGCCGCTTTCGACCTCTCCGTACCAGGGTTCGAGTCTCTCCCCCCTCGTATGTTGACTTTGTGGTGGACAAAGCCCGGTAAAATGGGAGGTTCTCCCGGTTTCCCTGCTTCTCATTTCAATACTGCTCATTCATCATTCAGCTCATTATGGGGGCCATAACCTCTATAAAAGGAACACAATGAAATCTATATATTTAATGATTTTACAAATATTCGTCAAAACGACACATAATTTTGAGAATTAATTTAATACTATTAACCATAAAATATTTAACGTTTAAGATTTTAATTTTTGCGAAGTTTGTACTGAGCTTAAATTTAAATTTTACTTGAAACACGAAAAATTAATTGTTTATTATATCGTCACTTGGAATTCCATATTTCGATTTAAGTCTCGGACAAATAGCCCAAATTCAACTTAATACCCCGATTGAAAATTTAAATATAGCTCATCATTATTTTTGTTAAACCGGCTCATCAAAATCTTTCTTTATAATAGCGTAAAAAACATTTCTCGTAATAGTGCGAAAAACATTTCTTTAATACCGCGTGTTAAGCCCACCCAACCGCTGGCGCAATAGATGCAAAATTACGATTTGGCATGCGGGCACATGCCGTCTGCCATCTCGCCCTTCACGGGATGTCTTCCCCGGCGGGTGGGCCGCTGGCGCCCGCCTAACGATCTGGAAGCCGCCCCGCGACTTCTGGTTTCGCACGCTGCGACACCTCGCCCCGGGAAAACACATGATGGATTCGGCCCCAGGCACCCGATTTATTCCGTTTACCGCTCACCACTCACTGTCAGCATCCGCACCAACACGTTGTCGTGAAAAAGATTTACCAAATGGTCTGCCCGTTACTACATTAAATACAGACAACCCCTACTTCAATTCGTTTCAAATTTCAACCAAGCCAGGGGCTTTAGAATGAATAAAATATCTATTTGGAATAGTTTCAGTTCTTACCCTTTCATCCTCACTATATGTGGGTTCAAAAAAATGCCTTTGCAGTTGAAAGCAAGTCATAGGTATATAGGAGGCCGAGCACAGCATTTATCCATGGCAAAAGCCGCTTGGTCAAATACTATCCTCCCAATCAGTAATCTTACTTACAAAATTGTACATGGTCGAGAGATTTTAATTCTGGTTACAGTAAAACCTCATGAAAAACGCTTCGGGCACGGGTAAACACAAGATGACTTCCGTGTCAGAAAAATCGATTCACCCGTCAACATTCACTGTAATCATTCTAATTCCGCCTCGGTTGAAAGGCTCACTGCATCCCTCATCGCACCTTCCGTCTCAGCGGTCGACCAGCGACCGGCCAAGCTGGTATTTACGCCGGCAGCGGTTCCGTCCCCGCCACCTTGCCCCGTCGCCCCCGCCCGCCCCGCTCCTCCCGCCGGCGTCGCCCGGGGCGCCGCGTCAGCTGGCCGTCAGGCGCGCGCGCCGCGCCGCGATCGCCGTAGCCGCGCTTTGTGGCGGTCGCTAATGGGGGGAAGCTTTTTAACGAGCCAATCAACGGTCGTGAATGGGCGGGCCCGAGGAGGGCGGGTGGGTTGGGGTGGGCTGATGATTGGGTAGCAGGTGGATGGGTGGATGGGTGGCCGGGGAGTGGTGCGGGACGACTGTAAATTTTGTATTTTTGCACGTTCGTGTCGTTTCTATGAACTCCTGAACACGCGATATTGAGGAAAGAAGGCAATAAACTTCAGGGAAATAATTTATTTAAACAGCGTCTGGCTGCAATGGTGAAATAATATGATTATATTATTTTATTTGGTTACTCATTGTCATAGTACGGAGTAATATAGTGAATACTCACAAATCTATAATTCTATTATTACTTTAATAATCTTGATAAATGACCCCTGACATAGTCTTTGTACAACTTTTTCTAGTTTTCCCAAACAATCGTAGGGTTCTGCTATTTTGATGAAATTAGTGTTTCCGACATCTGCGTCTCTGTCAAAATATGTCGGTTCCGAATTCTACTTGGCACACATCCTTGGTGATCCAAGAAAGCTCAAAGTGGGATCAAGGCTTTGCAGGGAATGAGGAAGTTCAACACAAACACTTGTTTTATTCTGTTAAAAATAATTGAACTTGAAGGAAGAAAATAAATACGTTTATAAAAAATTGAAACATTGATTCAAACTTTAAATTTTTTAGAATGACGTCAAGTTCGTGAATTTAAGATTTACAGTACGACATACACTACAAAATGTTTTTAGGTGTGTACACAACGAAAGTCTGTATGATCCCCGTCCCCAGATGCTTTTAAAATGACAAGCTCTAAGCATTGGAAAAACTAGCTACCCCACGAAAGACGCGAAAAGAGACGTCACAATGTGTCCTACAATATTGAAACCTTTGGGACGGACGCCCTGAGGATTTCATGGGAAATGAAGGGCAGACCGAATCAGTTGCCATAGCAGCTTTCAATCATTTATCAGAAATACGCGTGCGTCGAGAAAAAGCAGTCTAGCAAAAGTTGCACCCCTATTCAATGGCGCGGGAGTCTATTTTGAGAGGAATCAACAGATGGAAAACGTAGACCGAAGGGCAAGTAGAACGTCACAGGTTTCCATGATTACTCAATTACCGTTCAAAAAAAAAATCTGCAAAATCGGGAATGTAGATTGTTCGTAGAACCGTTTTAAATGACCAAGAAATCGAAATCTTCTGTCTTAATAGAAGTTATTTCTGGATTTTAACGACAGTTCAGGTAACCATGCAACAACTAATAAACCCACTGCCCATCGATTAGTGTTCTATCTAGTTCTTTGCAGGTATGAAATTTCACAGGTATTTCGTTGCCATGAAGAATTTTAATGGTCATATGACCCAAACTCCTGAGCGTCGTTTGACGGGAGAGTGAGAACCTGTGGAAATGATATCGTCGGTCTCAACTCCCGACAGCGCCAAATGAATGCCAAATTCGCGATCGTTGCAACGAATCTGCATTCTAAATGTAGATACGGTTGATTATTGGAATATAATGTCATTATATGTTTGTATATAACAAAATACATAATTTGATGCATATTCATTTCCCAACCCAGAGTCCCATGTATCCCCGTGTGCCGGGTTTGTGCATATGCGCTGCGCCTAAAGTGAACGTCTCATTGTCACCGTGCCTCCCATCCGCCGTCACATCGCCCTTTCCCGGGCGGTGGCCGGGGCGACCACGCACACGATCGCCCTCTTGATCTCCGCCCGCCAGATGGCGGGAGCTGCCCTCCGCTGCCCGGGCCCCTTTGAAGATCCGAGCGGTCACCGACTCTTCGGACGGCGCGCTGCTTTGGCCTCGACTGCGGCGGTGGTGGTGCCGGCAGGTGGTGGCATAATGGCTGCGGTGGTGATGGTGCTGGTGATGGAGGGCGACGCTGGTGGATGTGGGGTTTGGTGATAGTGGCGGTGGTGGTAGAGGAGATGGTGATGGTGGTGGTGGTTTCTTGTTTTCAATGCACAATGTTATTGGCTCGTGATTAGTTGCTGCAGACGCCTTTAAATTTCTGTTTATGCCCGAATAATGTAAAGAAATTGAAGATAGTATAGTATTCTTTCCCGAGACACAAACCCAGCATAAATTTTTTGGATCATGGTAAGTGTTACTGAAATATGTACATTTGGAATGTATTATGTAGCATATCATGTCGTAATCTTGCTAGTCTCATTCTGTTATTAATGTGTCAATTTTGAGATATATGACGAGAAATGTAGCCCGATATATGTTAATGTAAGTTGGCCCCTAATGTGATTTGCACAGAAATAGTATAATGCATCATTGCCTAATGTAATCAGTAGTAGATATTGTGACCGCCGTTTTCTTAGATTCCGAAAAAATGTATCACAAATGCCCTAAGAAAGCGAGGAAAAAAAATATTTTGAACGCGCGCCAACGCGGATGGATATTTGGAATGATAATTAGAATTTAGAACAAGAGAGATCATACCTTAGACCAAGGGCGAGACCGGAGGTCGGATGAAAGAAAAGTTCTTCTAAGGTAGCAGAACTGGGCGGACGTATGGAAAACGGTACGCCAGGAGTGACATTCAGCAAACTTCAGATTTCAATTTTAGAAAACTCTTCTAGAGCCGAAGAATAATTATTCTGTTATAAATTGATTTAAACATAATCTTAGAAGAAGGTAATAAGAAATGTTATGAATTTATAATGGAAGAATTGGGAGAGAAATTTTGAATAGATGGCAGTAATTAATAAGCTTGCATTCATTTCTCTTTCCAGTTTTTTTTCTCTCTCACATGTTTTTTCGTATTTTAAATACTCTCTTGAAGTTGGTGCTCATATAAAGGGTGATTTTGGATTCATTTTCCTCTGAATACCCAGTTGGTCATTAACTGTAATCGAAAATAAATAAAATTCATATGAGTATTCAAGCATATAAAACTTGAACGAGAAGAAAAAGGCGATTTCTGAGGACAAGGGCGTTCTCAACGAGGACACGACGCTTCAAGGCCAAACAGCTCGGTGAAAGGGTAGAAGGAAGCCCAGCGGACTGCTCGCAACCGAGAACACAGTAAGGTCGTTCCAAATAAAATTTTTTGTAGGGATAGGGTGATTCAGTTTAATGAAAGCTCATTCTGTATCTATCACGTAAAAAAAAAAAGGGAAAAGGAAAAGATTTACCACGCTTAAAGATAAGAAATAAAAGTACATTTGTTTCCGACTTCTAATACGTGAGAACAGAATCAATCTTTTCTTTCAAAGGATTTCAAGATCAAATGTTGAATATAGTGTTTAAAGAGTTTGTGTAAGAGTATAATTATAATAATAGTAATTCTCTGGATTTTAGAGAGAAAAGAGTTTCCTTTGTTGTAAAAGTAATGTTAAGGAAAAGTATTAATTTTGATTTTCAATGTGTGTTTCTTTCAAATTTTGTAAAGTAATATTTTAACATTCTTTCAATTTCTGAAAGTGTGTTTGTTAAACAATTGGGTTGTAGATGAAAGTAGGAAATTGTGTATTGTGTTATTAGTTTTTTTCAGTAAAAAGAGTATTCTGTATTTGATTTTTCTTATGTGCCATTGTATGTATTTTCAAAGCAGCCAATATTTTAAAATATATTCTGAATTTAGTGAAAGTGATTCTCACCCGGTTGTTTGAAATTTTTTGCATCCAATCCAAACGATCTTCGACCCTCCCCCCCCTAATTTTTTATTGTGTCCACACTGGGACGTCTATCTGAGCTAGTCGACCATCTGGTGATTTGTTCGCCACCCCCAAGACGTCTCAGGTCGGTGCTAGCCGGCTTTACCGCACCGACAGTGGCTCGCAATTGCGCCATAAGCGGGGCTCGATTATTGGATGCTTTTCGACAAACTCGATTTGGGAATAACTGAGACCAAAATTTGGTGTAACTAAAATTACTAGTACAATTGAATCACAGTTCACTAAAATTTCAACTAGGTTGCAGATACAAGTGTGTTGAAAAAAGTGTGTTATTTCAGGGTGTTTTTTGAAAGGATATTTATTATATAGATTTTTATCAGTTTCAAATTGTGTCTGGTATTTCTGTGTAAAAATATTTTGTGGAGGTGTATGGTGTCGGGGAAAAAGAATTGATTGATTCTAGGCAGTTAATAGATTCAAAATGGCAGATAAGTATAACGTGGCTGGAATTTACCTACCGTGGAAGGAATTTCGGGAATCAGATAGCGATAGGGAAACTGGGGACAAGCACCAGGTACGATGATCGTGGAGAAGGGGCAGGGTAGAACTAGGAACGGCAGGAGAAACTATGCGACGCCCCGGACAGAATCACAGCCAACGCCAACACGAGATCAGGATGAGGAAAAACAGAAGCCTCAGGAGGCTAATTCAATGATCACGGTTAATAGGTCAATTTAGCAACAATTAGATGTGAGGTTAGTCATGCAGGATGAAAAAAAAGGGGAAACCAAAAAAAAATTAGGTTACTTTGGAAACTAAATTAGAGGAAATAACTCGGCAATAAATACTTTGGAAACCAAATTAGAAAATAACTCGGCAATAAATGCATTGGAAACTAAACTAGGGGAGAACAAGGTTACTTTGGAAACTAAACTGGGAAGGAACAAGGTTACTTTGGAAACTAAACTAGAGGAGAACAAGGCTACTTTGGAACAAATTAGGGAAAATAACTCGGCAATAAGATTGGAAACAAAATTCACGGAATTCGACACAAAAATTTAAAGAAAAATAATAGAAAGTTAGAAAAAAATTTTAAAAGCACAGTTTACTGAATTAGCGGAGCAGTGGAAGGTCGAAATTTAAGGCGAGGTTCAACAAGAATTAGCACGGGAACACGAGAACTTAGAGAAAAATTCAGGGAAACTGGGACTTGAATTAGAAGAAAAGTGGATCAAGTAACGAAAGAATTTGAAAATAGGATCAAACACAATCGGATCTTATAACCGCGTATCCGACAGGCAGATTGAGGTAGAACAAGGAGTAAAAAGTTCAGAAATTGGTTACTAAACAAGTTCAGGTTCAAGCTAATAAATTAGATAGTGGAATAAAGGCTCTTTCTGAACAGGATGGCGTTCACAACATCAAATTAATGCATATAAGAATGAAGTAGTAGAACTGAAAAATCAATTAGAAAATTTACCATCAAGTGGGGGAAGTGTTCAGCCCACGTATGTTTCATTGCCTTTTACCCCTAATTTCAGTGCAGTGGGAGATGAAAATCCATGTGATTTATGAAAAGTAGATAATTTCTTTTCTTTAAATTGTGTTCCGGACAGTAAGAAAACTCAAAATCGTTTATCAGATGTTGCAGGGTAATGCAAAATCTGGGCAGATAGTTTAGGAGAGTTTCCCAAAACTGGCCGAACTAAAAGAAAAATTTTATTCGAGATATTGGAATAACGAAACCCAAATCAATTTTAAAGTTAACGTAATGTATGGTACGTGGAAAAAAAAGGTACGATGCCCATGCAGGAATATACAACGGAGAAATTAGCTTGTTTCAAATTATACTCCGACGACCCCGGATGAAGAAATTGTCTGTTTATTAATACGTCATTTTCCTTCCTCGACGCAAAATTTGCTTAAAATCTCTTACAATATCCACTGAAAAATTAATAAAGCAGCTAAGTTGTATGATGCCACTTTCGTTGTATAATGAAAGGTTACAGAAAACAGGGCAAATGCTAATGGTCCGGGAAATGGTCAAAATAACAGACAGCAACAACATAATGTAACAAACCGAAACGGAGAAACTTACAAACCGAAACATCACCAAGAAAAACAAACTTATGCTAGACAAGACAGGACCTCGTCTAGGGGTAGAAATAGAAAAATTCTATTGATAGAGGAGTTTTCCAACCCAGAAATACAGGACCAAGTACATTTGCGGACATGAGTCGGAAAATTAGAAGGTTTGTTTTGACACGCCATCCCCTAAACCAAATAGAACAATCTAGTGAAGAAGAGGTGCGATATTATCAATCAATTAATCTCTTTGATGATAACTGTGCAACGATAATCTCATGCATATCAGAAAACAGTTAATAAATATTACTTAGGAATCAAAGGTGTTTTTCAAAAAAGAATCCAGTAAAGATTTTCAATTCGAAATAGAATTAACAGATAAAACACCATTCACGGGTTACCCAAAATATCATTCAGAAAAACATAAGGAAGAGGTTGGATAAGCTCATTGCTACCATGGTCAAAAATGATATCATCATGAAGTCCAAACCTCTTATCTAAATCCCATAGTGCTCGTAGAAGAGTAATGGGAAGATAAGGTTGTGTTTAGATGCAAGCGATTGAATCAAGTTACCTTACCGTACAGAGACAGACCGTTTTCGTGTGAGGGATTTAACTAATCAATTATCCGGCATCAAGTGGTTGAGTTCAACCGACTTCACTCTATGTTTGGGAAAAAAGCGTAGCACCTGAATGTAGACAATATACGGATTTATTCACCGGGAATTTCGTATGTCTTCAAAAAAAATGCCATTTGGACTCCAAAAACAATTTCATCTGCTCTTGTACAATGTCTAGACAATATCATTGGCAGAGATGTCCAGCGATGTTTTTATCTATATTGAACGTGCTTGTGTATTCTAAGACATTTGAAGAACACGCGGGTAAATAGATATTTTTTTGAAACGTCTGATTGAAAAAAATTTACAACTGAATTTGGAAAAGTAATTTCTGCACTAAACAAGTTAAGTTCCTGGGTTATGATGTGACAGTTAACGAGTCAAAATGAATATGGAAAAAATGCAGAGATAGATAAAATTGCACCGCCAAAAAACAGAAACAACTCAAAGTTTGTTAGTTGCTCAATTATTACGCCAGATTTATTCCCAATTTCGCCATGCCCTTGAAATATTTCTTCCGTTGCTGCGAAAGCCACTAGATGAAAGTGGGGAAGACAATCCGGAAAGTACAATTTCCACAGTTTGCGACCATTTAAAGAATGAAATAAGTGGGAAAATGATGAAACAAACAAACAGATAAAGTAACCGACAAGAATCATGTAAGAAGAAAAAACAAGGAGGAGAAAGAAGAAGGAAGATGAGGGAAAAAGAAAAAGGGTAAAGTACGAGGAGAGAACAAGATTGCTCGACGTTCTAGAATCAAGAAAAAGAAGAGCATAAATTTGTAAGAAAGATTTTTACATATGAAATCAAATCCCATAAAATCTTTTTTTGAAAGAAGGGTTATGTGACCCTTTCTTAGATTCAAAAACGTATCACATACTGCCCTAAGAAAGCGAGAAAGAATATTTTGAACGCGCGCCAACGCGGGTGGATATTTGGAATGATAATTAGAATTTAGAACAAGAAGTCCAACCTTAGACCAGGGCGAGACCGGAGGTCGGATAGAAAAAAAAAGTTCTTTCTGAAGGTAGCAGCTGAACTGGGCGGACGTATGGAAAACGGTACGCCAGGAAGTGACATTGCAGCAAACTTCAGATTTCAATTTTTTTGAGAAAACTCTTCTAGAAGGCCGAAGAATTTAAATTTTTCTGTTATAAATTGATTTAAACATAATCTTAGAAGAAAAGGGAATAAGAAATGTTATGAATTTATAATGGAAAATTAGGGAGAAATTTTGAATAGATGGCGGGAATTAATAGCTTGCATTCATTTCTCTTTCCAGTTTTTTTCTCTCACATGCTTTTGTATATTTAAATACTCTCTTGAAGTTGGTGCTCCCTATAAAGGGGTGATCTCTGGTTATTTTTCCCCGAATATCCCGTTGGTCATTAACTGTAATCGAAAATAAAGTAAAATTCATTGAATATTCAAGCATATAAAACTTGAACGAGAAGAAGAAGGGGATTTCTGAGGGAGCAACGGGGTTCTCAACCGAGGACACGACGCTTAAGGCCAAGCAGCTCGGTGAAAAGGGTAGAAGGAAGCCCAGCGGACTGCTCTACGCGGCCAAACACAGTAAGGGCGTTCAAATAAAATGTTTTTTAGGGATAGGAGTGATTCAGTTTAATAAAGCTCATTCTGTATCTATCACGTAAAAAGAAAAAGGGGGGGTAACAGATTTACCACGCTTAAAGATAAAAAAAAGTAAAAATACATTTGTTTCCCACTTCTAATACTGAGAACAAAAATCAATCTTTTCTTTCCCAAAAAAGGGTTTCAAGATCAAATATTGTAATATAGTGATTAAGAGTTTGTGTAAAGTATAATTATAATAATAAATAATTCTCTGGATTTTAGAGAGAAGAGTTTCCTTTTGTTGTAAAAGTAATGTTAAAGGGAAAAATATTAATTTTGATTTTTAATGTGTGTTTCTTCAAATTTGTAAGTAATATTTTAACGATTCTTTCGAATTTCTGAAAGTGTGTTTTTTTAAACAATTGGGTTGTAGATGAAAATAGGAAATTGTGTATTTGTTTTGTTTTTTCAGTCAAGAGTATTCTGTATTTGATTTTTCTTATGTGCCATTGTATGTATTTGTCAAAGGCCAATATTTTAGAATATATTCTGAATTTAGTGAAAGTGATTCTCACGAGTTGTTTGTAATTTTTTCATCAATCCATAAACGATCTTACGACCCTGCCCCCAATTTTTATTTATTGTGTCCACACTGGGACGTCTATTAGGCTAGTCGACCATCTGGTGAATTTGTTCGCCACCCCCAAGACGTCTCAGGTCGGGGGCTGGGCCCAGGCTTTACCGCCACGACAGTGGCTCGCAATATAGTACAGTGATTCGTAAGGCGGTATGTTGAAAAACGTGATGTCACGTTTGGCAGAGATTTTGCGACCATAATATAATGAGGAGAGCGAATGGCTTGATAAGAACGGAAGTGTATGACAACGTAGCAAGCACGGTGCGGTGCTCGATGCGACACTGAAATACCGTGTGTTTGGGTGTATGGACCCGACGTATTGTCGGCAAAATACAGAAACACGCCCGGCACGTGGGTAAAATCCGAGATGGCGAAATAAATCAAGCGTATTCTTCCGTTCCGAAGGGCCGAGATTGGTAGGGCGGCAGGCGGGAGGCGCGGCGCGACGGCGGAGGGACCGACAGGGCCAGCGCGATGATGGCGGAGGGCGCAGGAGGCGGCGGGAGGAAGGGGGAGGGGAGGAGGAGGGGTGTGCGAAGGCGCGTGCGCAAAACGCCCTCGCTGCGATGCGGAGCGCGAGGCGCAGGGCGCTGGCGCCGAGCCCCGGCCCGAGGGATTCAATTTTCTTACGACACGGACACTAAACAACGCCTTCTTAATTTTTCTCCGGTCTTTTTCGTCGTCTCGGGGTCATTTATCTCCACTGTAAATTACTTTCCCTTCATAGATTCGCCTCTATCTTTGTTCCTCTTCGAAAACGAGCCAAAACTACCTTAATATTTCTTTCCAGATGATATAATATAATATGAGAAAAAACCAGACATAGAACTAATAAATTACCCATTAAATCTTCTATTTTTGTTCTCCCTCCGCGATCTGAGAAGTTATTCCCTTCTTCCTCATGTTCTTGCACTTTCTTTTTTCTAATTTCTTTTGTCTTCCCCGTTTCTTTCCGGGAAAATAATTATTTTTATCGATTAATTAAAAGACGCCATCATGGAACCGTTCCGAGCGCCCCTCGCGGCGACCGCTGGAACTACCCCATCGCTTCTTCTTACTAACGATTTAGCTGCAGGGGAAAGGGAGGGGGAGGCCGAAAGCGGAGAAAGGGAGGAACGTTAGCAGATCCATTATTTCTGGTGTTTAATTGTTATTAAGGAACGAGTAATTGGATATGAGTGTAATTTGTGCAGCCTACAAGACGCAGGCGTCTCTTACACAATAATTGGGTAATCGGCAGCAGCAGCTACGCTGAGTAAACAACTTAACCAAGGAACAAGGTGTCCTTAATTAGACGCCAGCGACGTGTTTCCGACGTGTCCCGGAGGGGCGCGGCGGGGCGGGGGTGAAGAGAGGGGGAGGAATCGGGCTGGATCGCCCTCCGCCCCGCACCACCCGCCACCCCCGCCGCCCTCGCCGGCCGCGGGCGCCCTCGCGCTCCGCTGCGCAGACGAGAGCGGCCGTCGGGCGCGCTCGCCACTCGGCGGAGCGTCGCTGGGCGCTGGGCGCGCGCGCCACCAGGTACAGTCGATAATTGCGCGTCTTCTAATGGGGCCGACGACCATGCCGGCGCCAGGAAGAATGGGAGAGGACGGCTCGCCACCAGGAAGCGGCGGGGGCGGGGGCGGGGACGGATGCCAGAGGCAGGGGCGGTGTTTGGGTCGGACGGTGGTGACGGAGGCGGGGAGGGAGACGGGCACGAAGGCTGGGACGGAGGCGTGCGGGGTTCGAACGGTGATGAGGACGGAGGAGTGGACGAAATCAGAGAGAAAAGAGACGGATGATGGCGGAGTGAGTTCGGAAGCTGAGTACAGAGACAAGAGCGCCAAAAGACCGTGGGCGGAAGGGAGGTGAAGACGGGTGTTGGGGAGGTGGTGGTGGGGGCGCGAAGGCGGGAGTGAGAGATCGAGTGCGTGTATTGGACTGGCGGGGAGGCGAGGCGATACACCGCATGGGATGCCCAAGGCTAGAGGAGAAAATACGTCTTGTGGAGAAAGTTTCTTAGCAGATATTCAAGGTTTAGGGTTCAAACATTCCTCTGGTGAATGATAGTTTCATCAATTGAGAACAATCCCCCTTTTTGGACAGAGCTAAGCAGTTTACGAAACACTGTCACCAGACATCCCATCAAATAAAAATTATACATGACATGCCTATTTCCAAACAAAATTGATAGGCTATTACAAAACAGATTGCCCCTCCTTTGTTGTTTATGATCTTTGTTGCAGTTAGGGCATATTTATTATGCAGTGACATACTTTATATTTTCAGTACATTCAATACGAATACTTCGGTATTTTGTTCATCATCAACCTATTATCCTCCAAATATATTACTTATTTTATTAAAGTATATCTTTTATCAGATTCAATTCTATCGTCTCCCCGACTGCTGGCCTACAAACTCCGCTTATTGAATATTTTCCTCAAAATATATGCCTTAGGTTGACGATCCCTGTAAACGAGACGATCATTCGACCCTCCGTGGTCCATTATTCCACTACCGCAACCCTAGTACGCGATCTGGAGAGATTCGTGCTGCCCCAGCCGCCACACTCTTCGCCCGACTGCCAGTGCCCTCCTTCTCCTTCCCTTCCCCTTCCGCGTGAGAATTAAAACCTGAAGCCCAGGCAAGCGGTCGGTCGGTCCCCGAAGAGCGTTCGCGTGTGCATTGTTTGCTATGTAAAGTGCTGGTGCGCCCTCGCATTTCCATGTCAAAGTGTTTCTTTAAATCCCCGTATTCGAATTTCAAAACGCACCCGTCCGAGAACTCCCCGCGGACCGTGGCGCCGCGAATGGACCGCTGCGCTGCTGCCTGGCCTGGCCGGCCTGGACGCTGCCGCTGCTTGAGATACAGAATAAATAGAGCAAGGGCGCCGGCCGCGGGCCATTTGACCTGGCTGATGGGGCGGCCGGCTGGCCTCAGGGGCCCATCCGCCCCGACCGTCCAGCGCCCCGCGCCACCACCCGCGCCACCGCCCCGCTACACCCGCCCCGCCCCGCCCAGTCCCGCCTGGGAAAGAGGACAGGACGCGGACGCCGCAGCCGAGAGTGGACAAACGGGTGGGCACTCCTGCTCTTCGTTGCAGACTGTCTTCGCCATCTGATTCCTCGGTTTCCTTGCTCGTTTGAGTCTTATTTTCCCACTCTTCGTTAGGGATGATGATACCAAAAGTGCCTAAGGATACTTAACTCACTCATGCTTGGGTATAGTACGTAATACATTAAATATTTAAATGTTAACATTTATGCAATAGCAACTGGAAGAAACAAGATTCAAATTTTTAATTTATTTATTTACCCTTCCCTCAGTTTCAACAGTAAATTATAGTTATTAGTGTTGTAACAATAATTATAAAATGATTCGATGATATATAATAGATTTATGCAGAATATTTAGCTCAACTTCAATTTGAGTTTTTAGAGCAAACCACACCTCCTTGGGTTTCGCATCCTGACAAAGCCACACCATGAAAAGCCAACAATTAAGCCACATGACTGGTTGTTCGTAATGACACCGTCCAAGTCACAAATTATAATAAGCACATAACATTGACGCGATAGTTCACACGACTGATAATAATTTAGTACATTTTGGTAGGCGCAATTCTTGAAACAGGCATCGCGCGACGCTGTGGGCTCAGGAGATTGTGGGAGATGTTTCCCGAAGGTCGCGTCGGAGGAGCCGGTGCGTACACGCGTCGGGCGAAGGCGACAGCGGCGGCCGGCGGCGCAGCGGCTCGGTTTAAATCGAGCCACAACACGCCATAAACCTCACACGAGCCACGCGGCGGGTTAAGCCCTGGCAACCCTGACAGATCACGGCCGGTAATGTTGGCGCGCCTGGCTTGATCCGCTCGTAACTCGCGCACGGGTTTACGTCCCCGTACGTCAGGCGACAGGCGCGCGGGCAGCGCTACGGGCGAGCAGACGCGCTGCTGGCGGCCCGCCGCGCCGCCGCGCGGCGGCCGCGCCGCGTTCCGCGCCCGATAAGCACTGCCCGCTTCGGCGTATCTTCGCTCGCTGCCTCGCCTGCGCCCGCCGCCCGCTGCCGTCGTCGCCGCCCCGGCGCCTCTCGCGCACGGTTGGTTCGGCGGCGGTGACGGCGGCGGTGGTGGCGGAGGCGGTGGCGGAGGCGGCGGTGGCGGCGGACGCGGCGGCGGACGCGGAGGCAGTGGCGGTGGCGGTGACGGCGGCGGCGGTGGTGGCGGAGGCGGCGGCGGAGCGTCGGTGGCGGTGGTGTGGCGGCGGACGCGGAGGCGGTGGCGGTGGCGGTGGAGGTGGAGGCGGCGCGGCGGACGCGGCGGCGAGGCGGAGGCCGTGGCGGTGGCAGTGGCGGCGGCGGTGGACGCGGCGGCGGTGGACGCGGCGCGGCGGCGGAGGCGGAGAGCGGAGGCGGAGGCGGAGGCGGAGGCGGAGGCGGAGGCGGAGCGGAGGCGGAGGCGGTGGCGGTGGCGGAGGCGGCGGCGGCACGGTGTGGCGATTGGCTGCGTTCAGCGGAGCGGTCGCGGCCGGCGGTCAAGCTCGGAGGCAAGCCGATGGGTTAAGCACGTAGAACCAAGCCGCCAAGATCTTGATTTTATTAGCAATTAGAACCGCATATCCCTTCGCCGGCTCTGGTAACACTCCTGGCCGATCCGCACCAATTACAGTTTTTCAAGTTGTATTATGGGACTGCATACGGCAGCAGATGTTGTGCTACATCATGTATTCCCTAAAAATATTACCTAAATAATTTATCCATAAAAAATGTATTCCCTGCTTTCCAGTTCAATACACCACTTCAGGTAAAATCCAAACAGTCTGCGTATCTTCCTTTCCAACTAGACCAAACATATCATCCACGCGTCCCTAGTGTTCATTTCATAGGTTCTACGCTTCATTGAACAATCTCTACAGACACACCAACAATTAACCTATCAAGTACTGTTTACTCGAACAACAGCGTGAACGTGAAAGGAATATCTTTCCATATTCTTTAGGTCCTCAAATACTTGAAATTAAATACAAATGCAATAGTACCTCTCCGATTGCCATGATACAAAATAAAACACTTCCTTTTCTCCTTTCCCTCATCCTCTTACGCTGCTCTTGTCCGTCCGTTCCAACCAAACCGACATCTCCTGATCCGCGCCGTCCTCAGACGTCCCGGACGCGCCTCTGCCTAAACGCGCCCCGCCCTCACGCGCCTATTGATTGCCGACGTCCCCAGGCGCCGCAGCCGGCCGGCCGTTCGTTCGTTCGTCACACCGTCCGGCGGCCAGCAGTCCTTCTCCCTCCCCAAAGGCGCCGCCGCCGCCGCCTTCGGCCTCTTTTGCGTCTTGGCGCCTCCGCCCCCGCAGCGCCGTCCCCTCTCGACGACGGCCTGCACACTTCGCGCCTTCCGAATACACTTAGTCGGCGTCGGTCAAGGTGATATAGGAGCTGGAAACGGCCGGAGCGAGGCGGGCAGGACAGGGACGGCCGGCTGGCCGCGGCGCCCGGCCGCGCGGACATATTGAGTTGTCCGCCCGCCCCGCTCATTCAAATTGAGTGCCGAGGAGGCTGGAGGGACGCAAGAAATATTACGGCCGCCGCCGCCGCCGCCGCCGCCGGCCGCTCGCTGTGTCCCTCGGTGAAAACGGCCTCAGGCGCGCGCGGGCGAGGCGGAGACAGGCGGGCGGGGCGGGGGCGGAGCGGTGGGCGGGCGGCTCGGTGGGTGGGGCCGCGGGCGGTGAGCGGGCGAGCGCGCGTTTAAACAGGCAAGGCGGGCGATCCCTCCTCGCCCCGGCGGCCTGGCCCGCTCCCGCTCCGCCCCGCGCAATAACCTTCATCACATATAGAGGGTGTTGATAGAGTCCGCGCGGGCGAGGCGGGTGGGAGGGGATGAGGAGGGAGGGCATCGCCTCCACAAGACAATGCGCGGTGTGGTGTGATGGTGTGCTGTGAGATCAGGGACACGGTGTCGGCGATAGACGAGCGGGATATTAGGTGAGGAGCGTTTTATTAGCTGGGTTATGGAGCTGTTATTATTTTTTTTGTTGACGGAATATCGGAATATGCGTCGCTGACAGCTCTATTGGACTACCGAGTGGATGGAATGGCCAAGTGTCTCGTGGGTCAGAATGCCTATAACATCAGCAGTACATGTTGTTTGGTAACATCTGCGACTGAACTTTGAAAAGAACATGACCAGTCATATATTTGCACATTATTGACTTCTTTTGGACTCCAAAGAGCATATAAATGTTCCATATCACACAGAGAATTTTTATAAGATTTCCTATTAACATTGGAGAACAATTCTCTCAGGTTTCATTTATTCCTAGAACTTCCGCCGATGATATAATCGGCTTTGACTTATGGAACTTATAAAAGTGTTTACCCATTTCCACCTGAATCTCTGGCGATATCGGATGTGTGCGCGCAAGAGTATATTTAGGAAAGGGAAGGGAAAATTAAGAAGTTACCCGGAATGGAAATATAGAGTCTATTGATCTATTCTTCAACGAATAAGACCATATCACAAACGCCGCTGTAAAATCCTCCAAGTTTTTAAAATCCTCCTACACAAACAATTACAATTTCTTGCCCATAGTAATTTTAACAACATGTTTACTAAACAGACACTGAAACACTGAAGGAACGAAAATCTGTTTACGAAAGGCAAGCATTTCGTAACTCGCATCAAGGTGGCACGTTGAAATTTTCCCTTTGCCTATCATCTTTAGTCAAGATCAGAATAACTGCTTTCTCAATCACGGAATCAAAACATGCTAATATAGGACTTCCTTTTCCTGCCAACAACAGACATATCTATTCAGCGCTCTCCGATCCTCAACCTTCATTTCCCTCCTAAGTCAGAATGCATATTCCACCACGCAGCCGTTCCGCTTCTGAATCGCAGATTCCACGAAGGCGACAAATGGACACGTTCACGGCGCCTGCCTCGTGCTCGCCAGCGAGGGGGCTGCCGGTTCCTTCCTGCAGGCACGCGGCGACGGCTCGCGTGGGAAGGCACGCGACTGCAGAGGTAGGCGGGTGCTGGCAAGCGGGCGGACGTTGAAATACTGTCGGGGCGCAGGCTGAGGCAGGGTGGAGGTGAGGGTGGAGATGGGAGGAGGCGAGGTGGTGTGAAGGCGTGGCGGAGGCGGGTGCGGAGGCGCGGTCGCAGGGCGCCTTCGCTCGGCGGCGAGTACTTCTCTTCCTAAGAGGACGTGCATTATCGAGACCGTGATAGGGCGCGGAGGAGGCCGGAGGCCCTGGTGGCCGACGGAATGTGGAGGTGCTTTAAACAAAATCAATTATTTTAATTCGGCCGGCGGCGGCGAGGCGGCGGAGGGCGCGGCGAGTCGCAGCAGGGACGGCAGGGGGCGCGGTGGGCGGTGTCAGCTGGCCAGCCCGCACGCGCGCAGCTGCCAGCGCCCTCCTCCCCTGCCCCCGCGTTGGCGACGGCCGGCCACGCGCTCGCCGCGCCCGCCGCGCCCCGCCCCGCTCCGCCCCGCGGACGCTAATCCGGGCGTGGCGGGCGCCGCGCGGAGGAAACATTTCGCGGGCGCGGCCGCCGCCTGCCACCCTCGCCCCCGGCCCTCCGTTCGAACAAGGGCCACGCGCGCGCTGAAAGGGCTGCCGGACGGTCGCGAGGGCGGAGGCCGGCGCCGCAGGGGAGGGCGGCGGAGAAGCTGCGGAGGAGGACGAGTCGGTGGAAGAGTTGCGAAAGCGACGGGCACCTCGTGACGGAGGCGAGGCGAAAGCCGACGCGGTGGCGGCAGCGGAGAGGCGAGGGTGCGCTTATGGACTGCGGACGTGGGAGGCGGAGGTGGACGAGGTGGGCGGCGGGTGGTGAGTAAGGACGAAAGAGGAAGCGACGGAGGCCTCGTGGCGCCGGAGACGATCAGTGAAAAGTTACGAAGTCGGTGGTGGAAGACGAAGGTGACAGCCCATGAAATGTCGCGGAGGTGGACGAAAGGAACGTTATGATGGTGGATGCGCAAGAGGACAAACGAGCAGATGGGACGGAAATATGAAGGCTGGGTTGGGGATATGTCGGAGGAATTGAGGCGTGGACCTAGAAGATCGATGTTTGACGTGGATGTTTTGAATGATGGAAAGTAACAGAATGTGATCAGTAAATTTTAATCATGTTTGCTCAACGTTCTTCAAGCTAAACCCTGTTCGACATTTATCTTTTGAGTAATTCAAGAATACAGTAAGTAATCAATAACACTAACAGTTGTAAATGATCTTTAAAACAAAATTTTACAAATATGACTCATTGAGATGCCCATGTGTCTGCTAGAAGAAAAACAACTAATGATAAGGCAACTTGCTTTTTTTACGATTGAAAGTGAAATGATACATTTTACGGTATCATTTAATTTTCTTTATTTAATTTATTATTTAATATAAAATGTTATTTAATTTATTCTTCAGAACATCAATACACTCAAAATACTAAGTTTCAAATCAATATTAATAAACGAAGAGGAGTTCAACGCAGTGTAGTAAGCAAAAAGGTGATGGCAGTGAAAAATACCCCACGGAGAGGTGGCAGTAATGAATGAATTGGAGGAAAACCAACGGAACAGAATGGGTTGACTTGCAATAACAATAAAAGTGTTGGGTGGGCGAAAATATTTAATTTTTTTTAAATCTTGCTAATCTCGCTTTTGAATTTATATTATTACACTTTTTAAAACTTTATTCATCTTTCAACTATTTATAGTTAAAGCGTTAGGAAGGGTTGTGAAGCTCGAGAAAACGTGCGGAGATGAAACGTACTTCTCCCCTCACATCACATGCAGTTTTATTGTTCTTTGACTAACTAAATCAAATAAAATCTGGCGACAACGAGTCAAAGGATAGATTCGTGAATTAGATGAAGGAGGTCATGTCACTGTTAAGGTGTTACTGAAAGTGGAAGAGGAAGCGAAAGAAAATGGAAGCGGGAAGAAACGATCAGTTTGCGAGAGGATGGGCGAAGTGATATTTGTAATAACAATGACACAACTAAGTGTCAATGATGGGAGATTCTATTCTATCCTGTAGCCAAACACTAAAGGAGAGGAAATAGAACATTATGGAATAATGTTCAATGTAATAAAATAAAAATTTAAAAAAATAACATGAAAATCAATGCGAGTATATTCTACACCAGACTTGAAATGTTTAGTTATTTACATTCAATTCATTCATACAAATGTTCATTGACCTTTTCATTTCAAGATCTAAATTTCATGGCTACAACGATCTAAATTGATGCAGCGCTAATGATGTTAGGTGGTTGCCAATGTGCCGAACCGGCACTTCCTGCAAACAAGCGGGAAACTTGAAAACCTGAAGGAAACACCGGATAAAATTAGCATTCACATAATATCCGCATATTAACAGCAACCTGCTTGTGTGATTTTCCTGTGTCAACGACCGAAACTTGACGTCATTCGAAGTTCCCTGAGCTGCCACAAGACGTATGGTCACGCTTTCTTCGCCGGCACGTGTGAGACAAACTGAGAGACTCGAGGGAAACGAAGCCCTCACAAATCGACCACATGGATTACATTGTTCAAGCTATTCTATGTATTTATAATGTCAGTACATTATTTCTTGCATCCATTCACTTTCTAGCTACACTTCCTTGACATGTGAACATATTTTGAAACATTATGCGTTATACTACTATATTTAAGTTGACATTGCGGTCTGAGTCAAGACTTTATACAGATACGTAAGCAAAAGAATTGCGTTTTAATCCCAAATTGTTTATAATGTCGTATAGAGAGTTAGCTCTACGAACTCTCAGAACAGTTGAAATTCAAAGTAAGACAATGTGTAAGGTATATTTGGGACTTGAAAATGTGAATCTATACCTCTCGAATACGTGAGAGGAAGGAAGCTAATTCATAACAGCAACATCAGCCACACAGCAACCACATGCACTGTAGAAAAGGTGTTTCGGAATCGCACAATCATCTCCGGTCATTTCAAATTCACTTCTCTTCGTGACTACGTTATAATCAAATGATAAGGTAATCGTCTCCTTTACCATGTAGCAGGGTCTTTTCCTTCCTCATACGCAGGAAACAGACGAAAACCTGACTTCTTCGGCTCAGTAATATAAAACCAAATCTACTTTCAAATTTCCGCTCGCAACCATCCATTTGCAAACCAGAAACCCTCGGCCAGATACATTTTCCCCGGCCGGTGCGTTATAAAAGACTACGCCTCTCCGCCGGTTTCGAAACCACCAGCATCGGCGCGTGGCCCAGATTGCTCGGCCTTTTACAGAACGGCTCCGCAATCAATAGCAAATCCGCCAGCTCTCCTTCCCCAGATGTACCGCGTCGCTCCCGGCCGACTCGGCTGCGTCGACCCTCTCCCTCCGTCCGCCCGCCCCGCCCCCGCCCGCCCGCCCCCGCCCCGCCCGCCCGCTCTTCGACCGCCGGCGCGTAATATTCCGACTCGCCCGTCGGGCCTGCTGGCACGCAGAGCGACCAGAAAACTGGAGACAGCAAGGCAAATGATTCAGCACAGCGAATAGAAAGGACAAATGTAAGATCAGGGACCTAGGAATAAGACGCGAAGACACGAAAAAATACACGAAACGTTTTGATAGAAGCATATGATATCGCAATGGATAAGAGCATATAAACATCGCAATAGCGATAAGGGTAAACTTAACACAGAAATATGAAATTCGGACGTGAAGAAAACGAGGAGAAAATATCTAGCAAAGCGAAATATAAGATGAGAACACAGTCTAACGAAATGCCACCATGGCAAGGAGAAACACGAGATTAGCTACAGAAGAAAATATAATAACTTACTGCGATTAAAATGTTTGGCAATTGATAGCCATCAGTTGAGGACGCAGTTACACAATCACGAGTTTCACTACATTTAACTTTTATATTGAAGCTCCTATTAGGTAATCGCGTCCCAGCCAATCAAAGCCAATACGCTCTACTTTCAATTGAGTTATAAAAGTGCAAATGAAAACATGGTGGAGGAAAATGGAACCGTTTTCTGTACTCAGATGTTCAATAAATACCGAAGAGGGCGGCATGGTAATACTGATAGCGCTGTTTGGGTGAAATGGATAAACCGGGCAAACGATTGTAAACACACTTTGTCCACCACCGAGATCCGAACAGCGATCGCAGAGTGGGCAAACCAGCAAATGGATCCGCCGAGACGGGAAAGAGGGCCAGGAATGGATCTGTAATACAGTGGGGAAGGTTACGTTCGATATCCCCAAAAGTTTTTGAAACAATCTTTTTGAAAAATGTGAGCTTCAAATAACAAAATACATGCATATCGAAAATATTTCTTTGGAATATGATTACAACTAACATGTGACATCAATATTATTTTCATGATGCCATTTCCGACTCTTACGAGACTCATACCAGCAGTACACGAATGATTTTCTCTGGATTTTTAATTAAAATGTTAAGATATGATGAGCAATAATAGAATGAGGGCAGGGACATAGGAGAACCTCGAGAAGACCTACTGGGTAACCGATTTGTTCTCTGCATATACCATGGATCGAACGCGATCTGAACACGAGTCGATCAATTTGTATTAAATGCTTCGATAAACTGAGTAAAATCGCAAAAAAGGGTGAATGTGCGGGTGGGATTCCTCGCGTAATTCACCACTGAGAGGCAAGCTTTCAATCGTAATTCCTTTCTAAATTTCTCTTCACTCTCAAACGAAATTTTCTCACAATAACCTTGGTTGAAGGTAAAACCTAATTAAATCGCTAACAGGAGGTGACAAAAATTTACCTCCTTCACACGTTGCTGTACAAAGTTGCTCAGGTCAATCAACTGAAGAGCTTCACGGCTGAACGTTGTACTGTCAGCAATGTAAAATAAAACGAGATAAAAGAGCGTCACGCCGGTATTGTCAAGCGGCGGCGGCTCGTGGGACGATTGGGCGTTCTGACCTTCCCCTCCCACAACCCTTCGTACCCTCATTCTGTTTCACCCCGTCGCGGACGTAAATATTAACGAGACGCGAACCATCAGGCCGGCCAATCGCTCAACGCATCGCTTGTGGCGCAGGCGCGTCGCCACAACAGGGCTTCGGTGGTAAAACAGTTGCGTACCGGACTGTGTACCCAATTTGGCGGGTTCAAGCCCGATCGAAGCCGTGCATTTTAAGGGCGAAAAAATCCTTCGTACGCCATCCTTCGGAGGAAGTAAAGCCAGCTGTCCCATGTAGTAGGTTTACTGCATGTAAAATGCTGCATAAAGATCCTCAAAACTAAAGAAGCCTCTGAGCTAAATTCAAGTCGCCTGTTCGTCGCCCAACAATACCTACTTTCTCCGCTAGATGGTGAAGGGCGTAGCGAAATTTGCGTGGTCAAACGGAAGAACAGCCCTGATGGCCCGAGTCTTGCACGTAAAATAAGGCATTAACTAACTAATTAACAATGGAGACCCATGGCCGTCCATCTTCACCTACAGCGCTCGCGTGGGCTCCGGGCAGTGAACGGTAAAATCAAAAGAAAAACCACTCAATTTTACTCAGAACATTTTTTAATTCAGCCATTTGCGACCTAGAAACAGTGAAAGAGACATTAAGTACGTAGATTAGTTTAACCGCATGGGATGTATAAGTTTGTTCTAAGACAAAACTAGCTAGAAAAGTGTTTTTCGGTCCTTCTGTCCAAATACTAAGTGTTGCGCTGCGGTGCACGCGCGCGCCTGATATGTGTGCATAGCCGATATGCACTGCGCCGCCCATATGTGTGGAATTTTACAAGTACCGCTTTACGGAGTTACATTGTATAGACAATCTAGACCCCGAAATTAGAGTTCTTACATACTCCCATTTTTGTAACATGGCTGTAGCGAATATACGAATCATTAGCATCGAAATAACTTGTTCAATATTGTAATTCTGTAAATAAATCTATACATTTACTTTCAATTTTATTAGCTGTGCGGTAGATATATGTAGTGAAAATGTAAGATTTATAGAGCATTTTGGAATGCCCACTTTCTTTTGATGAATATTTCATAGTATATTTCAAAATGTATTCAGCTCAGTTTTAACTATGTTTCAAACTGAGAAAATTTGATTTTCACACTCAGCTAGTAACAGAATCTTCTTAAAGTCAGACTTTACTATGCAAATAGAAGGGCTCAGAGTTTAATATTCCTTCTCGTTATTAATAGACAAATAAAGTACTTCAATAGCATAAAACAGCAGGGTTTCATTCCGATAGCCTTCGTATTTCTTATATATCTGTTACCAGTATCACAGAAATCAAATATATCATTAGATTTGAGCATCTCTAGAGCAATGTTTAATATCGAAATGTGATTCCAGCTATAGAAACTAGCATTGACTCAACTTCTACAGACTTACCGCGGTATTTGAATAAACTTTGTATTGATACAATATGGAAACATCCCTCAATTCTACGGACATTCCTTTCAATTGCTAGCGAACGAATTTCGAAAAATCGTAAAAGACATGGAGTAAGATTTTAATTTAGAATATGGAATTTCCTGTATTGTTGTGTACATTCACGTATGCAAATATTCTTCACCCCGATTGGATAGAGCTCACCGCTGTATCTTGCCTTTCGAAAGCGACGACGCTCGCCGCCCCATTACGAGCCGAAGTGAAGAGCGCCTGTGGGCCGTGGGCCGCGCGCCGCGCGCTGCGCGGGTTGCGTGTCGCGCCTGCACTCACCGGTGGCTGCCTGGCCCAGGCGCGCGTGGAGGGCCGCGGCGGCGGCGGCGGCGGCGCGCCGTTGCCCGGCCCGGCGTCCCTCCGCCGACGCTGCCGCGCTGCTGCCGCCGCCGCCTCCGCCGCCGTGGACGCTGGCGGGCTGCCGCCGGGGCCCGAGGGCACCCGGCGTCGTCGCGGGCGGTTGCGCTGCTGCGGCTGCTGCTGCTGTTGGGCGACGCCCCGCCGCCGCTGTTGTTGTTGTTGCTGCTGCTGCGCTTGCGCTTGCTGCGCCTGCTGCGCGGCCTGCACGTCCGCCGCCGCCTGCGCGTCCGCCGCCGCGCCGCCGCCGCAGCTGCCGCCGCGGCCGCCGCTGCCGAGGCCGCCACGCCTCGCTCGCCTCCAGCCACAGCTTCCTGCGGGACAAGGAGACTGGCCGTGAGCAGGCGGTTTTCATAACGAGGGGCGACATTACGCATTCGACAGTCAGGACAAGCGTAGAGAGATGTCATAAAACAGAAATGAATGTATCCAATGCAAAATCACATTCAATAAGCACAAATGATGTATGTGTAGCACAAGTAATGTATTTAATAACATCGAAAAATCTCCAATCTACGGATACCTTTTTGTGGTCTGTACGTCTTAAGATAAGTACCATATTCCCCACTGAACATAAGCGATGGAGGAGGCTTAACTTTATGACCCCCCTTTTCTGCCCACGTCACCACAGTGAATTTTGTACGTCTGTATGGTATGCCCAAGCGATATTCTTGGTGTATATTAAGTAATCGCACGTGTACGCTTATAAAATTTTCAAATTTTTGACTGATCGCGTAAGCGAATAACTACGCCCTAACTTAAAGGGTGAGAGATATTTTGAAGGACCGGCGTAGCGTCGCACTTTGACCCTTGAAACAAACAAAATCTTATTTAACGTCAAAAGGTTTTAAAATCTGTTTAACGTTAAAATACTTTCCCAAAGTAGACAAAATTAGGAAGAGATCTGTCGAGAAGATTCGAAGAATATCTGTGTCATATCTTCACAATATTTTACTCAAATAATGATTTCAATTTGATTCAGCACACCAAGTAAACATTTTTGTTATTGAAATATCTTTCACATTATATCGTGACATTATAATCTTTATAGTTTTACTTAAAAAATTAGGAACAAATATTACACATGGCCAAATTTTAAATGCTAAATTTAAACGACACTATTACTGTGTACCGATGTGATAATCAATGGTTTATATATCAACTCCGAAATAATCCATTCATCCTACGTTCGACCCCTTTCCCGATCGATTGTTTTCCCGGGCCGTCCCTGACAGCAAGACGTCTACACGCTCAGTCTTCGATTCGCGGCAACCAGCGTCTCGCCGGGTAACACGGGCCGGCATCGTCGTCATAAAGGGCGGGGGAGGCGAAGTCTCCGCGAAGAATTTTAACCCTGCCGCGTGTAAATTACCCGAGTTCTGGGCCGGCGGCGCCGAGCCACTCGCAGCGCGCTCGATATACGACACCATAATTGCTTCCGAGAGCGGACGCACAAAAAGGGCGGTGCCGCCTTCTCTGGGAGAGGAAACGGAGGAAAGGGAGGGCGGGAGTTCAGGGAGCGTGAAAAAGGAGGGCAGGGGCGGAGAGAGGCGGGAACAGGACGTGAGGGGGGAACAGAGGAGAGAGAGAGTCTCGTATTAAGGAAAACGGAGAGGATTGCGAAGAATGGGAGGTGTGGTACCCAAGTGCGGGAGGGTGATGGAGAGGGTAGGAAGGGTGGGAGGAGAGGGGCGGGCGAGGAGTGCGAGAAAGAAGCCGCGGCATCGCCGCGCCGCCGTCTGTCAAGAGCCCGCGTCCCTCCCCCCCCATCGCGACGCTATTTACTTGATGGCGTCTGTCTTGAAGGAGGCGGAGGGGGAGTGCGTCGGAGAGAAAGGAGTGCCAACACACGTGGGTATTATTAGACATCCTGTGTGGTCAGTGAATACATTTTCTAATGGAATACAAAAATTGTTATATTTATTTTTAAAATACTAATTCAAATGCAACAATAATTTCTTAACTTTTATCTTTTCTCGTTTCATTTCATAACCGTTTTAAAAACAAAAAAATTAAAATAACACTTTAACTAGGTATCTTACGGTCACATAATACTATCAATACGTTATATTTGTTAAATAATTCAAGATACATCGTTGTTGGTTTTAATGAATCGATTTTTGAGCATATATAATCAATTTTAAACAGTTATTAGAAAAATGTTTCGACCCTAAAATCATTAAAAAAAATCCTTAAAAGTTTACCCAAAAGGAACTGAAAATTGTAAGTCACATGTATATTGAGGATAAGATAACAAAAGTAGTCATGTAATTGGGGCTGCATATTTCTACGGTAAGCATCAGATGAGGATTCCGTGAGAAGAAACTTCCCAAACAAACCTAATACTGATATATCAAAGAATCTCCGAAAATGAGCACCCTCACCATTCCCCGTCTTGGAAACTCCACCCATAACAGTACTTTCCCGTCGGTGTATTCATTGAGCAGGTTGCCGTCCGCCCCCAGGAAAGGCCCGCCACGCCGCCACCGCCACCGGGGGCGCCGCTGCACTTCCTCCGTGTTATGGGTGGGGCCGCGGATTTCTGAGCGGGGAGAACAGGCGGCGGCGGGGGCGGCGGCGGCGGCAGTCGCTAAAAAGCCCGGTCGGCCTCCCTGCCCGCCGCCGCCCGGCGTGAATGCCCCCGGGGTCGTTCGCGCAACTGGGCCCATCGCTCCCACCTGCGGCCCGGGCCCTATTGCGAATGCGAATGCAGATGCACGAGCGGGGCGGCGCGGGGGCGGGGCAGGGCGCGGGCGGGGTGGGGCGGACGAGGCGCGGGGGGGAAGGCGAGCGCGGGGGCGGCGAGGGTGCAAGGAATGCAAAACACAGGCGGGATACTTGCGCGTATCATACGTCACGCTCAATATTTTGTTCGTGAAGCCTATTCTGGGTCGAAAGGGGCAACGTCATTAGCGAAAAAAAGTCGATAAAGCTGCAATGTATGAAACACAACATATTGTTTTTTCCTCAAAAATAAGGGGGATCAAACAATATTTTAATTCGTCAAAGTAATGAGTCAAGTCCCTTGACTGTGCAGAATTAATCACAAAAATACTTATTCTAGCTGCACATTTCCCGGTGTAACATTCATTAAAATTAATTACCATTGCACTCTATAACGCGAAAGAAAACAATAGTATTTTTGATACATACATAAACAAATGTAATTAATATCCCCAGTTTAATTGGCTAATTTTTTTTAATTGAACATGAAGTCTAAACTTTTTTATTTTTATTATATTTACGCAATGTACATAATAACTACAACATAATAAAGAACACAATTTGAATATTTTTCATTATTAATACTACAAATCTTTCTGTACGGGAAATCAGAACTACGATTTGAAAAATGTATTTTGATGAACGAAATGAACATCCCAAACATTAGAAATAACTAGACATAATGTTAGAAGTGAAAACAGGGTGTGGAATGGCAAGAAAATGCGAGTACGAAGGCGCCGGACGTTTCCCAAGTGCGAAGGGCACGGCTAATCCCATACATGATTTGTGGCAACGAGACCGCGTAGGAAGGACCGGGTGGTGATGGTAACGGCAACGCGCAGTGCAATCACAGGATAAAGCTCAGTGACACGGGGTGGAGAGCCGGGGATGTCCTTAATAGCTGGGCCCGATGGTGTCGGAGACGAGCGAAATGTTCTCGGCCCAGCGACGGATGACAGTAGTAAAAGCACAAAGGGACGGAGGGTGGAAAAGGAGACCTCTGATTGGCAGTGGATGCGGGGAGGCCAGGCACAATGAGATCCGGTGTGTCAAGATGGCGGTGCGGGCGCGCCGGGACTAAAAGGATGCGAATAGAATGCCTTTACATCAGATTCTCTGAGTCGATTAAATGGTGGCAATATTTTTAAAAAAAGAATTAAAGACATTGCTGACAGTAGTCAATCACAATTATTCGCAGTATGGTATGCTCCAGAGAACATGCTATCAGTATTCCTTTCAACATTTTCTTTGAAATTCTTATAGATATAATGAGAAATTTTTACGTAGGGTAACTAAACTAGTAAATTACTAATAAAGAATTGCAAGTAGATACATTTCAAGAAAAAAAAAACAAAACAAGAAAATTAAGAGCAAAAAATAAGTTTATTTGAGCAAGAGTTATGATATCAAAAAATTATGTATTAAGTATGAAAAGTGAAAGTATAAGTAGGAAAAAACAAGACATGTCAATATATGAAAGAGGCTCAACATGAAACATGAAGAAGGCAAAAGCAATGTGAAGAAGTATAATTTCTTATTTATTTCTTCACAATGTTTTATCGATAAAGTATGAACACCTGCGTCTTTACAATATGCAGTCTATAGTTTTACATTTGTACTTTATTTCGTTAATTTTTTTAACAACGGACACGAGCCGAGTGCAAACACACTCCGGGAACACAATTGCTGATTACGAAAGTCCGTCCGCGGCGACACACAGCAGCGTGAAAGCAGCATTCGCACGCGCGCAGGCGTCAAATTAGTACTAAGTAGTGCACCCCGACACCAACATAGCGCCAGCGACTCCGAACATAGCGTGCTCCCGCAACGGCCTCCTCCTCCTCCTCCTCCTCTTGCCTGGGCCGACGCCCACCCACCATCGGCCCCTGGCCGACCCACGCCGCCCGACTTTCTCATCATTAGCTTTCCCAAGATGGCGGTTTGACAATTGGGCATCCGTCTGCGTTTGCTTCTCACACTCAACGAGCGAGCCGGCTCGCCTTTAGCCCTCGGACATATTGGCTGCTTTCCATCATGACTCAGGGCTTCACATCTTTAAAGGTCGCTTGATTGGCTTAAATTATACAAATTACCAGACGGGCCACACACGCGCGGGGAATATCGACCTAATGGACCCTTTAAAAACCCAAATTTAAAAGACGCGCTGCGGCACCTCTCGTGCAGTTTAGCGCGGCGTCGTTGTCTCCGCCGCCGCCGCTGCGCAGTCGCTCTTGGCCGGCGATGACCCAAAAAATAAATAAGCAAGAAATTTTGAATTTTGAAAGGGAGAAAAAAACAAAAAACCCCCCATGTAATAAAATCTATTTTCAAGGATAAATAAGCAATAAATTTTGAATTTTGAAAGGGAAAAAACTCCCATGAATAAAATCTATTTTCAAAAATAAATAAGCAAAAATTTTGGCTCTTTACTTCCGCCGACAACATGGAAACGTTCCTCCCCGATGCAGCTTCTCGCGCACTCCAAACACTGTCGAATGAGTAAATCTTGCAGAACTGTGCGCGTGTTGCTTTAGGCATTAAGTATTATATAACTTTTCCCCAAAAACCCAATGTTCCAAAAAAAATAAGCGCCATTCCCTGCCTGACTTCTGCACCGAGGCTCCGTACCGCCATAGATCTAATGGTACCCAACAAGCCACGCATTTATTTTACTCCTTTCGTGGCACGGGTGACCTGGGCATTGAAGATTTTCCCTTATCATATATTCAATCAAATATTAAAATAATACATTTTTAGGATATTCTTTTCAATTGAAAATTTTTAACCCTTGCGTATAGTGTTACAATATTCAATGAATGCGTACTTAAAACAACGTTCAGGTTTGTAGATATCTCAGCTCGATCAGATCGTCCCGTTTTTTTCCTCTTCCTTCCACATAAATAATACATTTGTGATGCATGAACTAGCAAGCTGAGTTTAAATTGTGTGGTAACAATTCTTATGTGAACCACAGTACACATTGCCAGGTTTTACGTCTTCACTGCAACACTATACTTGAGGCAGAATACGGACATTTTCCACAATTTTCAGCATTATTCTGACCACAGTTTCATTCAAATGGAACGCTATATATCAATTTAAAAACAGTAATGTTATTGATATGTTCTCACAAAGCAACAACCTTTAAGAGCAGCGACAATCATTGTCCTGTCCGCTTTACTAGAGCAAAGAAATAGGCTAGTTAGGTCCCTCCCTTTGGAGCCCCCGTGTGGAATGGCCGCGCCTGCTCTAGCCCTTTTCCCCCACCCTCGCCGCAACCATCAGCGTCGCCCCGCCACGCAGGCAGGGGTATGGAAACCACGGACTGCCCAGCCGCCCATGCTAAAGGGACGGACCTTTTGAAGGAAGCCTACACAATCAATTTCGTCGAAATAAATTGCGAAGGCCCCGGAGAGGTGCGGAAGAATGAAAAGACCACCTCCGCCCGCCCCGCCCCGCCTCCGCGCCGCGCCCCCTCTGCCCGCCCGCCTCCCGCACACCAAAGTCCTGATTTCGGCGCCATTAAAAGAAATGACATTTTTTGTGTGTCTTGTTTTTGACTAACGCCCCTCCGCCCGGCACTCGCGCGCGGCGCACAATGCGCCTGGGGACGAGGAGGGCGAGGGCGAGGCGGGGCGGGCAGAATCGCGCTCCCGGGTGCGGCGAGCGAGGGCAGGGCGGGGCGGAGGCGGGGTGCGAAATGCGCGGGGAAAAGAGAGGTGGGGCTGCCGATGGTAACGGCTTGCACAGTAGGTCGAAGAAGGCACCACGAAAATCTCGCTTAAAAGCATTTTCTTTAATTCCAAAAGGCTTTCAACTTCAAAAATGTAACCAATTAATGGGAAAAATAACAATCACTTATATATACACTCGTAAATACAACATTAAAAAGAACTTATCCATTTCCGGCTCTATTTCAATCTCCCTTTTTCATTTTCGAAACTATTTCGTGACACTTTTCCCATTTTACAACAGAAGTTATTGATATTTTCATCCCATTTTGAAGTGTTTCTTTAGATACAGGGTCATGAAAGAAACTGAATGAGCTACAAATGACAGTGATTGAAAATGATCGCATTTGAACATTAAATCACTTACATTTAACCATTAAATTCAGTCAAGGATTTGTATTTTACTTTTATTTTTTGAAATTTGTAAATTTCAGGTCGCATATTTAAATCAATAATTTCACTATTTTTTTATTTTATACAATTTTACACCTCTGAAAACATTAACAGTGTGTGATGACCAAAGTGCCAGTGAACGGCTGCGGTGGCGAAGGCAAGGGCGGCGACGGCGGTGGGGAGGACACAGGCAAAGTCTGTGACCAAGCGTTTGAACGAGGGTTTTTTTGCTTCGATTCATGGCGAAACAAAATTACGTTTTCACTCCGCCAGAGCGTTCAACGGATGAATATTGTTTCTTTGGACTCACAGTTTTCCTGCTTGAACGTTATGAATGCGATTGGTGAAAACGAAACAATTAATATCTAAAGTAGCACACCCGTAGAATGAAAATGAAACTGGCAATGATTTCGGTATTTAGTATTCAAAAAGGAAAAAATTTGAAAAGAATAAATTCTTGCTGAATACCGTAAATCGCGAAGCGATGAAGAATATCACTAGTTAACACTTTAATGCTTTCTACTATAAAGATATTTTCTCTCAACAATAAATAAAACTGTGAATAATTTAAGTAATCGAACTAACTCATTACCGAAAAACGATGCCGCTAAAAAAAACCGCGGTTTTGGGGGAAGAGCGAATGTACAAAACGGAGAACAAAATGGTGACAGTCAAGCCTGACGACAACCTAGAGTCACAGAAGATCCTCAGTCGAACCTGCGTAATTCTGATTGCTAATTATATAAAAAGGATATGCAAAATGACCAGTTCTTCACTATTTGACTACACATGTCGGATGACAAATGGTTTTCCTCAATCGGTGGACGGGAAGGGGGTGTATATAATCATTGCTTTTCATGCTTCACCTTCTCCCCGATTTTATCTTCCCGTATCAACTATTTTTTTATACAGAAAATAATTTTTCACAAGGATACAAATAAATAGCATGTTCCCATGCAGACCGAAGCGGGTCGAATGACATCTCACTTGTTCCCAAAAGTGGGGTGGAAAGGATCAAACCGTGAGTGACGGACGGACAGACAGACGCGAATTATCTGATTACCGTAACGATATTTTCTACATAACTTTTAAGAGACACTCTTCTAAAAGTCTTCATCTAATTTCTGTATATCTACAGGTGAACGCGTGCACTCTTGGTTTCGGGAAGTCGAGGGGACTCGTGGCGGTGGTCGTGTAGGCGGACGTGGCGGCGGTCGTGGCGGCGGTTTGGCTGCAGACGAGGCGTCGGTCGAGGTGGCGTCGAGACGGCGGTCGTGGCGGCGGGCGAGGTGAGCCACTCTGCCGCGGCCGGAAGCGTTTTTTGCACGCGGGGTTGGGCGCTTTGAGCGGCGCAACCGCCGCCGCTCGCCGGGAGCTGAAACGCGCGAAAGGAACTCTTTTGACGCGGGCGAGGATGATGGGGGGGGCGCGGGGCGCGGGGCGCGGGCGTGGTCCCCCCGGCCGAGGAAAAATGCTGCTGCTGCGGGCGCTTCCCCTCCCCGCGCTCCCTCGAAATCATTTCGCCTTCTTTGTAGAATACAAACGCCAGTGAAGTATGGTTATATCATACATTTCGAAAAAAGTTGCCCATATTGTATCTTTTTAGCAGTTCAGATTATTAGGAGAAAAACTCAGCGTTCCCGTGACCTTATCTTCATTTTGACATCTCATTCATCTTTTTGTTTTTTTTTTCTTCGTTCTTTTATTCATCTTTTTTTGTTGTTTGGGGGTTTTCTACGTCTATATTTGGGTGATTTTCATGTTCAAAACGTCGTATCTTGTACAATTGTTTTTGTAATTATTATTATTATTATTATTATTATTATTATTATTATTATTATTATCATCATCGTCATCATCGTTATAAAAAAAATTTTGGCACAATTTGAAAAAATGAAAACTGCAGCACCAAGTTTTCTAATTTCGCAATACTAAAAAAACTTTTACAACAGCGGTGATAATATCGTTCAGTTGAATCGGATGAACCCCATTCTCTTGGGCACCACTATCGCCAGCTGCGGGGCAGTCTATTAACACAGAGTAGCGCCTCTAATGCGATGACGACGGCGACAGGGCGCAGGAAGCGGCAATAATGCCCTCACAATATTCCCCTTCGTTGAAGCAATAAAAAATGACAGCGCATCGTGTGCGCCGCCCGCCGTTTCCAAAGAAACGCAACAAAAATGGGAGGGACAAAGCCGCACGCTTCCTTTAGCTCGCCCGCAGAATGCCCAAACTCTTTTTATTAACAAAGCACACGTTACCAACGTGACCACTCGGCGTTGCGCCCGGCGTCGCCATTTTGTGGAACATCCGCTACGTCCGACGCGACGCATGGGAAGGAGTGAATACACAAGTCCAGAAGGCACTAAAGATGATTTGATTAGGGATGTGAAAGGGGAAAACAATAGTCGGATGTAGACGAAGAGTGCAAACTTTATTTGCGGACTGCACTGACGCGGAAGATGTATATCTTACTTTGTCTTGTGGACAGTTGGGTACAAATAAAATATCCTTCCAGTAATCAAAGAACGTCTGCTTTAAGTTAGCTATTTCATTTTCCTGATAGAAGAGGGATTTAAGCATTATCGCTCACAAGTAACATGGGCAACTTCAAATTGCTTTTAACTCAAGATGAAATAAGAGTTCTTGAAAAGGGAATATTGCTGTTTTAAAATAAAAAACCGTTTAACCGTTTTACCGTTTTTTTGCACGAGTGAAGTAAATTTTACCAACATTACTCATCATTATCACTTACCTCATTCAATTATCCCGTCGACAGTTTCACGAATTCAAAATTAACATAAGGAAATTTATATGTTATTTAAAATACTACATTTTACTTCTCTATGGTCAAGTTCTAGATACCACGCTAAAGTTTTGATTTCCATCAAGATATCAAATATATTTTTGATCAAAAGGAAAAAAAACCCTCAATAACTTTCCAAAGTAAATAATGCAATAACGCGTTTCTTCAGATTCTGAAAAATATTTTCGGGCAAACATTGAATGATTACTATTTTTCAATCAAAAGAAAGATCCAAACATCCGTCATTAATATTTTATTTCCAATTGTTCGTAAATTGTGATACTTTCTCGAGAACTGCCAGAGAACCGTTCGCGTCAGCGCCCATTTTTAACATGACACGTGCACCCGGGGAGGAAGGGGCTAAAAAAGATGAGGAAAGCCATTGGGCCCTCTGCGAAACATAATTTCAATTACATGAAGAACTCAATTATCAGTAGCCAATAATGGGAAACGATTTTGGAAGAAAACCAACAACATAGGTTTTAGCAATAAAACTTCAACAATTTAATTTGTTTTTCGCTTGTGTAAATCCACAGACGTTACTAGTTATTTGTACTACAAATGCTAAAGTTAAATCAATTTTAAGAATTATTTTTTCTAAATCATACGTTTTTAATATAATTCGTCAGCTGTATCCCATCATCGGAATTTACACTTGTCGATCGATCCATCCTCTTTAATTCAGATAATTACATCATTAGACTCACATACTATATGGAACTGTTCAACAAATGGCAGCGGGAAGGGCGCTAGATATCAGCGCCTCTATCTTGAACCTCGATGCCCGGAGAGGGGCGGAGGTGCCAAAAGCCGCGCCGCAACAGCCGCGCAAAAGCATGCTTCATTCTGCATTAAAAGGAGAGCTGCTCAACACCCAACCAGAGAGCCCGAAGGCGTGCCCAACGAGCGTCGCCAAAGGCGTGCACGCAAAATGATGTTGAAGCTCGCATAATCGCGATCATGGTTTCAAAATTCAGCAAAAAAAAGAGAACAGATGTAGGTAAATTCGCATTTGTAACCAGAACAATATAAAATTGAAACGAATTACCTGCAGCAGTGCAGGAGAATTTCCCTCAGAATGTCAAATATTTTAAAATTAGACTAAGTAAAATGGTTAATAGGTTAATTTTGTAAAATTGTATTTGCTAACATGTTAATATTTTAATGTTGTTTGATTTGTTTTGTATTTTGAAATTTCTTAGAAAAAGCTACCACCGGAAATATTCCCATGTATTCCTCGAGAAAATAAATATTCTATTCGATTCTATTCTTTAACTACGACAGCCTCTCGACAAAATCGCAGCCAAAAGCCGCCGGGCAGCGCCTCATCTTGAACCCTTCGTCATGCCTCGGAGGGCACGCAGGGGGACGCGGGGGCATGAAAGGGTCAGGGTCGCGGGCGCGGCGCAGGACGTCCGCTCAGCGCGCCGGGGCGTGCCGCCAACTAGGGAAGGGTTACGGCGGTTTATTTCATCCGGGCGGCGCGGGCGCTCGGGCGACTGGGCGACAGGGCGACGGGCGGCGCGTGCGGCGGCGAGCACTGCTCCAATGGGTGCGTCCCACCCTCCCCCCCCCTCCCCTCTAACGGAAAAAATCTTATAAGGTCAACAACCTCACTCCGCGAGCGGGCGCGGGCAGGAGCGGGCGCGCGCCGCGGTAAACTATGTTTTATAGCGCCGGGCCGGGGAGGGGAGAAGGGTTCGATATTAAAAGGGCTTTTTCATTTATTCCAAAAGCAGCCCGGAGCGAGCAAACGAACGAGCGGGCGACGCGAACACAGAGGCAGGCGCAGCCGGAACAAATGTTAAAATATATACGTCGAAAGTAACTTTTGTACACTGGAAAAAGGGGAGCCGGGTGAAAGGTGGGTGAAGGAAAGAGGAAGGGGCGGGAAGGGGTGGGGCGGAAAGGGAATGAAAGGTTGGTCCTTTACCTTCTCGACGAGGGTCGGTGAGGCGCCTCTCGGATGCAACGCGTGGCGTCAGGCTGCTTGCAGCCGAGCTGTCGCGGGCGGAGCGGCACGGGCGGGCGGGTTTCCCCCTTTCCGCCCCCGCTCCCCCCGCGCCGCGGCCAGAACCCGACGTGCCGCGACCAAACCAAACCGATTTTACATTTCAAATAAAGAAAGGGTCGTTGTGCGGAGCGGCGGAGGAGGCGGGCCGAAGGCGCGGGCCCCCACCTGCCGCACGGAGACACGCGCTGAGGCAGCGCCGCCGTCGTCCCACCCCGCCCCCTCCGCGCCCCTCCCCCCCCGCCCCCCCGCGGCCCGCCCCGTCGTCACGCGTGCCCGCGGGTATGTTAAATCCTTTCCGCGCCGGCCCGATTGGAGGAGCGACGGACCCTTTCGACGGAGGTGCGCGCCGAGGACCAATGAGATGGATAAAAGGGTGCGAGTCAAATGTCAAAAATGGCGGCGCGGAGGCGACGCGGCGGCGGCCCTTGGGGACGAGCGCACAGGACAGGTTCCTTTTTCCACAAAAGCCCCCAAAAAAATATCCGATTTTTAACGGACGCTTTCAGAAAACGGATAAGGAGAAAGGGGAATCCGGGCTGCCCGAAGAGGAAGGGGTCGGAAAGGCCTGAGGCGGCGAGGGGCGCGGCGCTCTTCGTGTCGGACGTTGGCGACGTCGGCGGCGTCGGAGGCGCGTCGGAGGCGGCGTCAGGCGACGACGGCGGGACGACGACCGCGCGTCGGCGCGCGACCGTTTTCTGCCAAACGACGGAAGACGCAGCGGCGGTGATTAGCGCGCTGCGCCGCGTCAGACGCAACCCCCCCCTCCTTCCCCTCCAGCCTTCCCTCCTCATTGCGACCGCAACGTTGCGTTGTCGTCGCCCGCCCTTTCATCCCGTCGCGCACGCTTCCACCATTTTTGGATGGGCCACCTGGCGGCGTGTTCAATCGAACAGCGCGGGTAAATTCATCCCCGTGCAGATTGTAACGACGACCCCTCGCGTACCCGCCACGTAGC
>CAXIVR010000078.1:0-27883 GCA_964035755.1 Teleogryllus oceanicus | reverse complement strand
CCTTTTTCCGCTCCTCCTCCACCAGGCCGAACGTGAGCTTACTACCCAAAGGGAGATGAATCATGTTTCTCTTCCGACAGTGACATTTTCAAACGTCTCGTTAGCTGGTCTTTCAACTGGCCAACACTAACTATTTCAGGGTGTCGTGTGATTAATGAGTCATTCTCACAAATATTGGTTTTAAAATACATTGTTCAGGATGATACGAGGGTTACAGAGATTTCAAATTATCTTTTAAAATGGTGACATTACATACTTTTCACTTTCTCGTATACGTACGTATACATGGAGTAATACACGTACTGAAGAAAAGTAAGAGGAGATATGTAATGCTGCGGAAAAGCTCGATTTTGAGATTTCAGGAAATACATGTTTTGGGGTCCCGTGACAAGGAAAAAGTTTCTTCTTTTCTGTTTTCAAAACGTCCGCCGGTCTGTGAACACCACTAGGCGCCTCAACCATAAGTAGGATTTTTCCAAAAATGGATTTCCCGTCGATCTGGTTCGACTCGAGGCGCTACGATTTTAAAAAAATTCTTTAAAATTTGGGAAGTACTTTACATGAAGCCCGAGGGACATTTCAAAATTTTCCCAAAAATGGCTCCAAACTTTTCTTTACATTTCTTGTAAGAATGGTGTAAAGGTATGACTTACAAAGGTGGCATAGATCAGGTTCCAAGAATACTAGTAGTTTGGGAAGATTGGAGAGCCCAAAGATCAATATTGAGGCGGAGGAGTTTCCAACGGGAATGAGCTTTGGGGTTTCACAGCAGTGGGAAGACCACATTAAAGATCCTGTAAGTGCTCGAGAATATAATCGTCTAATATTCAGGATCGATAATTATTCGGCCACAAGGACAGTTAAAGTGTCCTGACACTTTAGCACCATAAGTCGCTAATAGAATATCCGTCTTCTTTTAAGGATGGCTCCCAGTCTCAGCTAGAAGGATGAGTGCTCTATACAGCCGCAATAAGCTAATGTGGTCAGCTCCCATGATGTAGCACTCAGCATACGAAGAGGAAGGGGAAGACACATCTGGTTTGTAGTCTAAAGATATAGGCACGCCATGTGAGGACTTGCCAAATGTGAGCTCCAGGAACCTGGCAGATTCAGCGAATGAAAGCCGATTTCCTGGATTGCTATGCACATGGTATATCCTGCAGAAATGCCAGAGATTTATTACAGAAAGGTTAAACCCTATTGACATCCTTCATTCTTGGTGCTTGTTGAGCACCAGTTAAGTTGCCTCTCGAACACACTGATGCTGCTAAATGAACAAAAGATAGCAAAATCATCCACAAACAACGACGCTTTCACAGGTTCTCGCACGTCGACGCTATACCGTTTATGGAGATGGCAAAGGGGCGTCACTCAGATCAATCCTGGGGGATACTATTTTCTACAGGGTAGCTGCTAGAAAGTCTGTCACCAACGCGAATAAGGAAGGAACTGATTGAATGGAAGTTTTGGAGGGATGAGGAGTTTCCCTAAATCCCTAGGAGTGCAGGTTTCAGAATGCCGTGCTTCAAGTGGTGTTGTAGGCCTTTTCTATGTCAAATGAGTGCCACAAGATGTTGCCCGAAGACAAACGATGTAGAGATTGCTGTTAATGCAACAAAGTGGTTCAGTATTGACCGATTTCTTATAAACCCTCTTTGGATTGGCGTGAATATTGTTACCTCAGATCAAACACTGATTCATCATGCGTACCAGCCACGGTACAAACACAACCGGGATGATGATGGCTTCTTGTCACATATTAGAGATTGTGTGCTCTTCCCAGATACGATTGTAGAGTAGGAGGAGAAATTGTATGCACGTTTCAGGAAGATGTAGCATTGTTATGGATTTCATCTGGACCTGGGTCTCTCTTTTTTTTTTTGTTTTTTTCCTCCACAAGAAAGTCTGTAGCATACTACTTAGTTTGCTGAACTCAACATGTTTTTATATTAGTGCAAGCTCCTCTACAACTGCATCTTACAATGTAATTATCTCATCATTCTTAGGAAGAATTGGCATAAAGACTATAAGAAGAAAGCTGAAGAGTAGATACCCCCAATACAGCATGTTATTGCAGTAGCAAAGTAATTTTTGTTTTTGGTTTGTGGTAGTTTCAATTACGATAGTAAGTCGCAATAACTCTATCAAAATTTGTAACAAATTTTGTAAAACCAAATTTATTAATATGCTCATCATCATTATCATCATCATCATCATCATAGTTTTAATTAAAATGTCGTAAAACATATTTCTGTAATTTGTGTTTATGCAATCCACTGAACAAGAACCGGTAGATTACAGTAGGATCTCAGAATTAAGATGTGCACAGAATACACTTCTCCCTGCAGCACATCACAATAGTTTTTAGCTGTTTTCATGTAAAAATAAAAAATTAAAAAATAAAATGTACAAATTTAATTATAATAAAAACATTAAAATTATCATATTTCATTCGCTTTATATTTCACATCCAAAGAGTGAATAAGTTGATTAATGGAAGTTTTTAGGATACACAACACAATTTTTCAAAGTTGTAATATATTTTTTCAGAATGTTTTTGTATGTTTTGATGTTTTTACTGCATGTTTTGAGAGTTTTACAGTATGAAATTCGGTCTTTACTAATGAAACACAGGAACTGCAGGAAATTACATCACTTGTGAAAATAACTTAAAGCATTCAGGTTAAATGAATAGTCTTTACTTTTCATTTAATTCCTACTGAAGAGCGCACTAAACCTCTGCAACATCATCATACAAAGCTTGATCAGGTGAATCACTGGATGGTGTGTCTGTTAGCTTATATTTCCTTTCCACTTTCAGTTCACAAAAATCTTCATAATTCTCAGAGGCAGCACACCTAGAAGATGTACTATTTTCATCACTTTCATAACCATCTGATGTAGAAGGGTTTCTGAATTGCTTCATAACTTCTGTGACATGGTCAGGGCAGTCATTGTCTGATGAATCCTTTGATGTTTCACTTGAACTTCTTCTTGCAGATGAAGCCTTTAAAGAACAGAGCAAAAGATAAAATGTTTTCCAAAACATTTCAAGCAAATATACCCTCAAATAGACAAAGGTTACAATTTTGCAGGACTTGTCCTTTCTGTGCCTCCAAATGAATGATTATCATCATATAAAATCCCATAATGAGTATTCTACAAGGTGAACTCTTGAAAGATATTAAGAGACCACGATGATTTTACAAGAAATGAAAGCCAAAATATTATTGGAAAACATGGGATCACCAATCCAAAAAGGTAGATGAAATCAAACTTTCAATTTAATAATAAATGAATGAATGAACATACTGTTTATTTCCTAAATACAAAATGTAATTAAAGCTTTTTTCATTTTGAAATTGATTATAAATTATGTTGTATATATTATGACAACTCCTGACATATCTCATTAATAGAACCTATTTTTAGCATCGGCTTGGACACAGACATGTTTATATAAAAAATTACACAAAGAAATACACTTTTTTTATATAAAAAAATGGCAGATTCTTGAATTTATCAGACTCCAAGATAGGGGCAAATAATTATAGCAAGAACGCTGTTTAACTGCCGAAAAATAGTATGAACTGTAACAGTGACACAATTGATCACATTTTCTGGAACTGTTCCCATTTTAATGAGGAAAGAAAAACACTTGACAAGAGATACGGAGAAAAAATATGAAGTCTATCCTATTTGATATATCATGTACTAGAATACTCTATAATGAATATTAATTGTGAAATCTAAGAAGAAAAGAACATTTTTGCAATAACTGAAAAATCAGCTTGTTTTACCAAAGAACAAAGGAAAAATTCTGAAAAAAATTGTATACGTTTCTTTGAAACAAAAACCAAAATGTTATATTTCTCAAAAAATAGGTTTTGGGCTAACAATCATTAATGTCAAATAGTGATTTTTGAAAAGAAAAAAATAATTTTAAATTAATTAAGTAAATAAAATGGAAGAAAAAATTGAAATTGTGAACATTTCTTAAAATCTCTCATTTTTCATTTTGTTGAGAATTTTTCAGGTGGTGGTCGAAGTGTTAATGATAGGGTTACAATATTATATTTCATAACCATCACTGATAATAGAATGTGCAGTTGTAGACTCACAAGATTAAATTTCCTTTAACCACATTTCTTTCCCCAAGTGCTGTAGATTTCTTACTATAGAAAGTAAAATTTCCTTCCTTTAGAAGGCTGGGATCAGATTGTGCATCCACAGGGATAGGCCTTTGAAAAGCATTCACGAGTCGAGACACCCTGTCTCCTGATTTTCAAGAAGGCAAGACCTGCAAATACAATAATAACAACAATAATAATAATAATATTAATAATAATAATAATAATAATAATAATAATAATAATAATAATAATAATAATAATAGTAATAATGCTTAGCCTTTGGATGATCCTGAATTCTCACAAATAATAGAAAAGAGCCACAGCGCATAGAGAAACTACACAAAATTGCACATAAAACTGGTCTTCAAATTTGTAGAGAAAACACAATACATAGAAAGAGTGCACAAGACAAACTGCCTATCAGAAACAACCCTACGGGACAATCATACAATGCCGCATTTTAAATATCTAGGAGAAATCATCCAACCATCAGGGATCAACCTAAGGGCCAATGAGGAGAGAATAAGAAAATTGCAGAGAGCATACAAACTCACATGGAACTATTACAACAAAAGTCCATATCCATTAGCATAAATTAAGACATTATAACACTGTCGATCTTCCTGAGGCACTATATGCCGCTGAAACGAACAAATCGGTGGTCAATCAAAAATAAAAGAAATAGAGAAACAAGAAAGGAAAATTCTCAGAAAAATTTTTGGACCGTACAAGAGCAAGGGATTTGGATGAAGAGGCCACATTAGAAATTTATAAGCACACTGATAAGATTACGGACACATTCAGAAAAGAAGAATGCAGTTCTACGGACATATTCATAGGATGAATGAAAACAGAATTTCAAAGCGATTCTCATAGTCATCAACTCAGGCAGGGGAAAAACAAAATGGATTAAAGAAGTCGAGAGGATCTCAGACAAGCACTGCGTACAATAAATGATGCAGAAAATAGAAAGAATTCAGGAACACCATCAAAACATACATTTGAAACCGAGAAGCAAGAAGAGGCCAGGATGTAAATGGACAGCAGAGCGGAAGAAACAACACAGTGAACACATGAAGAAATATGGGCCCAGAAAACAAACAATCATCATAAAGGAATTCAAGTTCAAACGCTCTCTTTAAATGGGAATAATCGTGATAATAATAATAATAATAATAATAATAATAATAATAATAATAATAAAAATAATAATAATAATAAAAATAATAATAATAATAAAAATAATAATAATAATAAAAATGATATAATAATAAATAATAATAATAATAATAAATAATAATAATAAAAATAATAATAATAATAATAATAATAATACTGAGCTCACGAACCGACTCAAGGCAGTTTAAAGAACTTCTCTCAATTCCTGAAACTTCACAGTTGATATCAATACATATACACTTCTCATTATCACATTTTCGATGAGTATTCTCAAATCCTCAAGTCTTCAAGAGATCTAGAGGAAAGGCAGGTGCAATTGCAAATGACATGTGTTCGTTACCACCACTCAGAAGTGCTATTCAGAGGATGACGCTGCCGCGACGACTGGGAGGGCATGGTATCATGAAGTTGACAAACCACCATGCAAAGTAGATAATAGCCATGAGAAAGTATTTTGCAGGAAAACGAATATTTCTCAACTCCAAAAGGTGGTTGTTCAAACAGATGACAACTATATGCCTCTAAATCTAAAACAAAATATATCAATCCAACAGTCATCTTTTCAACAAGAAATGGTTTCCCTGGAAACAGAAACCCCTCCACAGTGCATATCCTGCTGCAGTTGCCAATCCAAATGTCGATGGGAAATGTTTTACAAGTGGCTCAGCATAGAGTATTGGTACCTCAGACTGAAGGCTTTATGCTGGCAATCCAAGATCAGGTTGCCCAATGAAGAATTACCTTAAATACATAATTAAAGACCCAGAAATACATAGTGATGAGTACTGAATGTGTGAGCAAGATCATGAAACCATTCAGCATATTATCTCAGGTTGCAAAGTATTAGCCCCAAAATACTACAAAGCGAGACACAATCTAGTGAACCGGATCATCCATGCCATGCTCGCCAAGAAATCAGTGGGACACTGAAATACTGTACTATCAGTATCATCCAGAAACTGTGCTTGAAAGCAAGTCCTATAAGTTGTACTGGGATAGAAGCATTCCGACAACCAGAACAATCAACCCGTTGTTATGCTCTGGGATAAATCTGCTGGTAAAGTTTGGTTTATCGACTTTCCAATTTGTCAATACCAGCAACATAATAACGTATCAGGCAACAATCGATAAATACCGAGAATTAGCATACGCAGTGAGAAACGGTGACATGTTGCAGATGTCGAAACTTTTTCCAATTGTCCTATCAGCAACTGGGTCGTACCAAAATTTCTAGCAGATTGTTAGATGAACTAAGTATGGACAAAGTATTATCATTCGCTCTTTCAAAAATCAGTTGTCATCAGTACATATTCCTTGGTCAGGGGGTTCTGGGAACATATGAGATTCTGAAGTTTTTAAATTTAGTTGTTATTTTGTAATTTTAAGTTTGATATTCTATAGTGTATTACATTAATTATAGAATATTGTAATGGTTAAAAAATCAGTTACCATGCTTTGATGTTGTATCAGGGCGGTAACTATCAAGACCAACAATGTGGAAAATGGAATATTAATAATAATTATTATTATTAATATCCAAGATTATTGAGGGCAGAGAAATAATGACAGAACAACAGAAAGGGTGCAAACGATTACATAAAGGAAGTAAAGAACAACTTCTAATAGATAACATCATTCCCCAACAAGCACATAAAAACAGACACTTCACCTGGATAACATTGACTAGAAGAAAGCAATTGATAGTGTTCCTCACAGTTGGCTTATTGAAGTTTCCCATATACAAAATTAATGAAACCATCAACTTTCTGGAACAGATCATGAGTCATTGGAGAACAACTGTCCTCAAGGCATCAAGTTAACAACCACCAAAAAGACATCAGAGGAATCATCCAAGGAGACTCCTTAAGCCTATTTGTTTCTGTCTCCTCTAAACTCCTGAACACAATTTAACAGAACTCACTATGGATTCAAATTCAAAAAAATAGAAAACTATCCACACTACATCCATCTGATATACATGGATGACATCAAATTTACAGTTCCACAGACAGTTTCAATATCCCCTGAAATAACATTTTCGGAAGATTGATTGATTGATTGATTGGTTAAAAGGGCGCCTCAACTACTGAGGTCATTGGCCCATGCCCAAATAGTTCTAAAATTAATAAATTAAAGTTCTAGAAAAATTTTCTGATGCAACTTACCAGCTAATTTAAAATCACATGCATACCCCAAAAGAAAAGCTTCAATTACGCATAAAGATACCGTGATAAAACAAAGTTCAAAAACGTTAATCTGGAGCCAGGAAAACATACAAACATTATTGCCCTTATATTCAGATATTGATTCCGCTTTCTCTCAAAAAACAAAACAGTTTTGAGAGCGCGGGAAACGTCATCTTCAAGCACCTCTCGTAGATAGTTGCCCAAACCATGTCTTCGTTCCTGCCAACAAATTTAAAACAATGCAGGAGGACGTTTTCCACGGAAGAACCCCATGCATGAATCACAGGTAGGAGGAATTCACCTGAATGAGAACTGTGGGAAAAGTGCGGGTCCGATCGAAGACGGGTTAAAATCTTCCTCGCGCCTAGAAGGTCTGGACGAGGAACGCCAAGAATTAACGGAATCCCTTTTTGCACTTGGGTTTATAAGGGAATTGTGCCACTCTTTTGCCACGCTCAAAGATGGATGGGTTTAAACAAGCTTTAACATCGGACGATGGTACAAAGGAATGTCAACATAGTATTCTCCGTCGCCGATTTGCCGCCTGGTCAGCCAACTCGTTCCTATGATTCCCACATGGCCTGGGACCCAACTCAGTACCAGATCATTGTGGCGGACGAAGGCGACGAATGAGGTTTGGAATTAATTCCATCAGGTAGTAGGGAAGAACGGGAGACAGCTTGAAGTGAGATGTATCAGAACAGAACTGCTCGGCGCAGAGGGTGACTCGATGTATTTTAGAGCTTCAAGAATTGCTTACATTTCAGCAGTGAAGGTACTGCACTGAGAATGTAGCGATATGATTTGGGGATTCTGATACAGTAAAAAATACAAGCCACTGCGTCACTGCACGATGATCTGTGTATAAGAATACATGATCTGGATAGGCTACCTTCATTTCCTGAAAATGCATCAGGTAAACAAGAGGACTAGTTGTTTGTTTGGGAGTTGCATAGTCTGAGGTCAATATTCGGGCGGAGGAGTTTCCAAGGGAATGGGTGATTTGGGGTTTCAGGAGTAGGAATACACATTATGGTCCAGCAAAATATTTCGCAATCGAATACCTGGAGCCAAGGCAGCGATGTTCGAAGAATATATGTTTCATATTCAGGATGGATAATTGTTGTCGACAAGGATGATTAGAGTTCTGATACTTTAGCACCGTGAGGCGCTAATAAAATATCCCGCCTTCTTTTCAAGGAAGGCTCACCAGCCTCTGCTTGAAGGCACTCAATTTGGCTGGTTCGATACGTGTTGAGAGACGGATATTAGCGTAGTGTATGCTACTGATGGGTTGCAGAGTGAAGGAAGCTGCCGAGCCATACATGTGATTACTGCGCGGATGAGTGATCTATATGACCGCAATTGTGTAGTGCGGTCGGCTACATGATGTACCACTCAGCGTTCGAAGAAGATTAAAGGGACACATCTGGTTTGTAGTCCACGGATATGAGCACGCCCCGTGAGGGACTTGTCAAATGTGAGTCCTATGAACCTGGCAAATTCGGCGAATGGAAGCTGATTCCCTCCCAAGGATTGATATGTAAATGGTATATTCTGAAATGCGAACCGATACATTTAGTAGCAGGGAAGTTAAAGCCTGTTGTCCTCCATTTATGGAGCTTGTTGAGCACCATTTGGAGTTGCCTCTGGATCACACTAATGCTGAACAGAAGATGGCAAAATCATCCACAAACTACGATGCATTTACAAGTTCTCACACGCTATATCATTTATGGCGATGGGAAACTGTGACACTCAGAATCCTTGGCGGATACCATTTTCAAGAGGGTGACTACGAGAAAGCCTATCACCCACACGAACACGGAAGGATCTGTTCGAAAGGAAGTTTTGGAGGAATAGAGGAAGCTTCCCCCTAAGTCCGCAAGAGTGCAGGATTTGCAGAATGCCGTGCCTCCAAGTGGTGTCGTAGACCTTTTCTATATCGAATAATATGGCCACAAGATGTCTCAAGACGAACGATGTAAAGACAGCTGTTGCCAACGCAACGAGTGGTCAAGGTTGACCAGTTTCTTCATAACCCCTTTGGATTGGTGTCCAGATTTTATTCTCTAAGGTCCAGACAGACCTTTGATTCACGATGCGTTCACAGTTTGCATTCACAGCGTGAGAGAAATAGATCGATAACTTCATGGCAGTGGTCGATCTTCCCTTCTTTGGGAACTGCGACGATGATGGCTTCACGTCAATATGTAGGGATGTTGTGCTCTTCCCAGTTCCCAGTGCTCACCGTTTATAGAGCCGGAGAAGAAATTGCATGACCGTTTCGGGAAGATGGTGCAGCATTAAGTTGTGGATTTCGTCTGAACCTGGTATGGTACTTTTGCAAGCATCAGGCAGAACGCATTTCATACATAGACAAAGGAGTATTATAATCATGTGCTCTGCTCGAAAAATCCAAAGCGCGGATTTCTATTCTTTCTTTAAGGAAGGAATAAAGAACATAGTTCGCGGAACTCGGCATATTTTCATAGTGAGTGCAAGTTCCTCTGCAATGGCGTCTGGAGCTGTGATAATCTGATCATTTTTAAGAGACCTGGCACTGAGTTTGGGAAGGATATCCTAATTTGCGCACCTTCTTCCATACCAGACGTGTGGCAATTCAATTCAGAGACGAGACGAATGCCCTCCATGATGCATTTACTTTCTAAAATCGTTCTCCTCGCCTTCTCTCTGCACCTCTTGCAATCGATTAGGTTATCTGCGGTTGGATAGTGTTTTAGACCCGCCAACGCTTTTTACGGGCACCGACGGCTCTTGAGCAAACCACGTTCCACCACGGAACGAAGGGATGTCGTGATTTACCGGTCGAGTTAGGAATTGCAATGTCCGCAGCTGTAGTACAGCACTGTTAAAATGTGCTGCCATCCTCCACACTGACAAATTCGCCCTCCGACAAACTGACGTTCGCTTGGAATGTTAGCCAGTAGGCACGTAGGATACACCACTGAGGCGCACCAACCCACGAGCAGGTCAAAGTGAATGATAGTGGGGTAATGGTCGCTTCCGTACAGGTCATCTAGGATGGACCATTGCAGAACAGTTTGCAACAGAAGAGCTGCAGTGCTGATCGATACACGTGTTTGAGTTTGTGGCGACGGCAAAGTGAGTTGGTTAACCGGAATTCAAAATAACCAGGTTCGCTGAGTCTATAACCGATTCTAATACACTACCTCTCAGGCAAGTGCGGAAGAGCCCAGAGAGGACTGTAGGCATTGCATCCCCGACTATCACAAACGGAGAGGGCAGTTGGTTGATCAGACTCAAAAGTTCATGAGCAGATACACTCAGTCCTGGAGGGATGTAGATATTGCAAACAGTGAGTGTGAGGATGGGAAGTGCACCTGCACACACACACACACACACACACACACTGCTTGAAAGTCAGTCTGAATAGGTACCTCTGCAGACAGCGGCGAATCGTGTACCTGTGAAGCAACTCCGCCATGAGCACGGGGGCATCATCCATCGAACCTATAAGGGAAAAACCACGAAGAGACAAGGGACGGGGTGGGGTGGGGTGGGGTGAGGCGAGTCTCTTGGAAACATATTATTAGAGGATTGTGACGGGACAACAACAGTTTAAGATCGTCTCGTCGTGAGGAGAAACCATTAGTGTTCCGTGACATGAGAGCAATGGTGGAATTCTGTGTCTTTTTTCCTCCGACGTTGGGAACAGAATACACGACCTTCCTCCCCAACAGGAGTTTCCTTCGAAGCTGAGCCCTCCTGAGCATTGCCAGGGAGGCTGGATGCTCGCTCAGTGCGTGTTTGTTTTAACTAGTCAAGGCCTTGATAATGAGCGTTTTGTAACCAGTTCTGATGTAGTTGTCCGACCGACATCAACCTTCATTGAAGGAGGCTTGTTTGTCAGTTTGTCGACTGCGACGGCTAAGCTTTTTCGTAAACCTTATATTGGTAAGGATGATCACTCTTCCCGAGGCATCCATAGGGAGGTCCCCTGGAGACACCTGACATGCGAAGCTCACCACTCGAGGGGACAACTCATTCAGTTTGGCAGCCCGCTCCTACCCTCGGAGTCTTACCTTTGATGGCGTCGGCGAAGGACCGAGAGAGATCAATCGAGTCCCTCGCTTGGAACTGGCGTTTGGCCTCAGGAAAGGACATTTTCTCAGCGGCTCTAATTTCGGGAGAAGGTTTATTATCCATGAGATGGATATCAGATTCATCCCCGTGGTCTCCACCACCACGGGAGCCCAACAGGGGACACTCCAGGATTGCCGGGGATATAGTGGGGTTCTACTGCGCTGCACCGCCGTTGATCCCCGCTCACGATGGAGATCAGTACAAGACCTAGTCAAAACCGGTTGATCGAGTGTTAGTTCCCGACCACCCGTCTAGAAAAGTCCGACGCCAAGCAAGCGTATTGAAGCCTACAAGGAATGTTCCCAAAATACATAAACAACCTAAGTGCAAATCAGAACGAACCACAAGGTGAGTAGTGGAAACAGACCCTCAACCGCCAGGACACATTCCCTCCGATATGGGTCGCCATGCATAGCAAACACATGGGTGGGCGTTCAGCACACAGAGGGGGCCAGTGAAATAAAATAGGAAGAAAAGAAACAGGATGTTACAAAAGAATGAGAATGAATAATGGGGAGAAGAAAATGACTCGTGAAAGAAAGGAATACTTGAGAGCCCTCTCTGAATCCCCCCGTCAGAACAAACCCACCTCGACAGATCGCAGTTTATGACTGGCTAGTAGGGAGAAGCAGTAAGAAAACCCGATAGAAAAAGGAATACACTGTTAGTGATACACCTCCTTGATTGGGGCATTTTGTATGTGTAGTTAAACAATATTGGTTTTAATCTCACGAGTGGAATAATGAAAAAAGCTATCCACGTGATACCTGCAAGCCTCTTCATTGAAATTGGAATCTTGCCATTGGCTTGTCAATTTATTTATGAATCTGTAGCTATTACAGATTTATCCAAACTCACTTGACAGTGGGGACATTTTCAAGTATTACTGATATTTATAAATACAACGCGTAAAATCATCAAGTGTCAGTATAAACAGCTCACTACAAAGAAATCCACAAAGAATACATGTAGATCGTTACTTTACAATGCATTGCAGGAAGTCATTAAACAATTAAAGTCGGTTCACAAATTAAAGTTGAAAGTAAAATCTTTTCTGCTGCATAACCGGATCTATACAATTAGCGATTATACAGATCATCAAAAAGAAAAATGTTTATTTTAACAAAACAATGATATAGTGTAATGAATTAGTTTACATTTGTATTGTATAATTTTAAAAAAAGAGTTAATATGCCTGTAACAAGTAAAGTACTTCAGGTTCCGGATCAATGATCCCCATCTCGATCAGGTTTTGTCGTTCCCTTATCCATTGAGCAAATGCTGAGATGGTCCTTAATTTGTTTCTGGACCAAATGTAGCTTCACTATGCGCACATTTTGTTGAGCTCAACTTTGCTTCTAGTGGTAGTAGAGTTGGCTGTTACTTTTTGTTAGCAATGCAGAAAAACCAAATCTGCAGTTAGTTTACCGTTGCAAATGTGTTTTCTATAACTTGGGAAGAAAATGTCTAGTTTTCAAATGTTCCTAATCTCTACTTTTTAAACTTAAACTATTATTATTATTATTATTATTATTATTATTATTATTATTTTATTATTATTATTATTATTATTGTTATTATTATTATTTATTATTGTTGTTATTATTATTAATTTTGTTTGCCTTTCAACTATTTATAGTTAAAATGTTGGAAAGGATTCAGAGCGTGCTCAGTTCTTATCCCCATATGTCACATCGTTTTATTGTTTATTGACTAAATAAATACTACAAAAATACTAAAGCTCTGCCAATGCCCTGCCCTTTCATACCTTTTGTACGCGATACTACAGCCATCTGATAATTTGCAATTGGTTTCCCCTGACGTTTGCCACCGCAGTGTACACAGAAAAGCAAGAATAATTACACACAAGCTTGCCTTGATTACGTCGAAGTAAGCTTCCAATTTTCGTATATCAAAATAAGCGATCAAAACTTTTTTGAAGTAAAAGATGTGTATTTCAATTAAATCTATTTCCTTCCTTACATCCGTTTCCTTTATAAGAAAAGTATTTACATCATCCGATCGACCGCCAACAATGGGAAAAATTCTCAGAACTTTAACTAGTTAAGTAAAATTGATATATTTCACAAAAATTTACTCTATGTTTAAAATTGAAGGGACCGCGACATCAATCAGCTCGATTGGGGAGTATCAATTTTAATGAAAATCCTGCTTACGGTTTAGCTGCTAGCGTTCTTCACGGACGGATAAACGTTTTGCTGTCAATCGATTTTCTGTATGAAGGACCCACTAAAAGTAATTTATACATGCAAGATTTATCCATCTTTTCGTTACCAGGACAGGCAATAAGTTTTTCCCATTACAATACTATACAATAAGCAGTAGGCGAAAAGTAAAATTAATCTGTCGAAAAAAAATGATCAGTTCAGGTGACCACTTCATCGAGGTAATCTTTGGGTAGTTTTCTCCGTATTTGGAACCGCACGTGATATCTATTCGAACTTTTTCCCCTTTGATAACACTTCAAGGCTAAGGTCTGGGCTCGAGGAATTCGTTTACAGACTCTGAAGGCCCAAGCGACCACACACAGCCAGCTCACACGAGGCTTGCCTTGAGGGGCAACAAGATAACAGAATAATCTGAATAAGAAAATAAGAGAAAAAAAGAAAACTGGAGCAAATGTGACCAATGCTACTGAAAGAGATTCCTGGAGTATTCCCTCAGAATAGCATCCAAGAAACCAATTGTAATATAATTATATTGCAATTTATTGTATTCAGAATAGCATTGGTAGGCGACTGAACGTTTATTAGAGTAATTTTCAACAAACTTATACTCACAGTTTCTAAGAAAACTGATGACGAGCAAATGATATTCGACCTTCGGCTGACAACGTATAGCGCGCCCCAATCTTTCCTGGTTTGTAAGGATCAGCACCTCCTTTTCCCCAAATACTGAATTAGATGGTTATCTAAATTCTCATCCTGAAACAAACACAAAATTCCGTAATTGCTCACAAAATTTTATAATTTTATAGGAAAATTGTATAAAAACTATTTAAATTCTCTGACTTAATATGGAACTATGATTGCAAATGTACTTTTTTAATATCTGTCATATGCATGACTTACAAAACAAGATATTACACAATTAGCCTCAGGTGTGATTTTGAAACTCAAGTATATGTTCTTAAATGAATTAATAGCAATTACATCTAAGATACTTAAGTAATCTCTTCCACATCTATTTCTTCATATTTTTCTTCTTTCAAGTTCTGTTACGATCTGGTATTTCTAGAAATAACAATCATAATAACAATACTAAATGTTCAACAAATGCATATATATTAAAATTACAAGCAAAAAACAATTTTTATCACAAAGTTTGAAGATATGGCCAATGAATTTTTCACTTGTATCTCTATAATTTTAGTTTGTTCCAATGGGCCGATTGGCCCTGTTGGAGTTGTCAAATTTTTAATTTAGGCAAGAATCATGGTTCAAAATTGGATTCGAAGCACCTGTCATCGAAGATATCCGGACAGAAAGACAGCTCTGTCACAATAATGGTAATGAACGACAATGGGTCTCCTTTGCCTTATTACTTCAGAGGGTTTAAAAAAGAGGGAGGTTATTTGGAGCAACGCGAGCAAAACAGTGCATGGCATGCACATTGTCTAATTACCTTTGAATTCTAATTTTACCTTTGCAAAATGTCACATTCGTAATAAGGGTTTATTAGGAAATAGGGCAGAGAGTCTATTTAGGTGCAGCGATGTAATTCAGGTGCAAATTAGGTGCAAAGCAAGTTTTCAAATGCTTTCACTTGGGTTCCGTAAACGTTGAAATAAAAAAGAAGGTTCCAATACACTTTGTAGGCACACCACCTAAAACTCTGGTCATCAGTAATTCGATCATTTTCAGCAGAACTCCGCAACCGCACCCACTGCTTGTTTCCTTAAGGGTCTTAAATTCCGTTTATGGAGTCAGAATTATCACCATGGTATGTGGGCCCGCACATCTCCTGATCTAACTCTGTGCGATTTCTTTCTGGAGGATTTCTGAAAGACCGTCTTCCGTGTGGATGTTTGTCGCATATACACAATTATAGCACAATATACAGGGAAAAGTTCTCAATAATACCAAAACCATCCTTTTCCGCCGAAACCCGAACTTGTTTAGATGTCAAAAATGCACAGAGACGACGGGGAGGAGCTCCAGCATCTACTATAACGTGGTACAGTTTAAATTTTCTGGTAGAAAAAGTCACCTTCCCTCTTCAGCGATTCTCGACTGCCCTGTCCAGGCATCTGTGGCCTTGTTGCCATAGCAAAATCCCACGCAACCAACATATTTAGAAAATTGTCCACTGCAACATAGATATACAAATATTTTCATAACATTTGTCAATTGTCACGTTTATTACAGTAATACATAAATATAATAAACAAAATAAAGACATTCACCTTGAAGATTGTATTAGAAAACAAAATCAACCCTTTTGAACAACAAGACGCGTTTGGGCGAAATTACAATATCCCTTTCTACGTTATCGTAAACGGTTGTGGAAAGAACTTCAGAACCTGGTGCCTAAATTTGCTATTTCCCTGAAGAGACCTATATGTCGCATATTGAGGGTGCAGGGGAAGGACAGAACAATTTCGAACGACTTTTGATTTATTATGAATATTTTGTTGTTTATTATTTTTTAATTATTATTTATTATTATTATTATTATTATTATTATTATTTTATTATTATTTATGGTTTAAGGCCTTTAACTTCTAGGGCCATTGGCCCCATTCAATTTATTTTGAGGACAGTGTACTATGACAGTAGCAAACTAAAACTTTAAAAGAAAAAGTATAATGTTAAAAAACTGGAACACAAAGGGTCCAATGGTAAAAAGGCTTTAAAACAACCAGATAAATGCTTTAAAAATCTTCCAAACTAGTGGTGCTTCAAGCCCTACTCTCGCATCATTTCTAAATGCTATACAATATTACACTAAACATAAACCGAAAAGTATTTTCAATTTTTTTTCCCCTCCGACACGATTTCAGATCAGATTTAAACTGTCGGGACTCGTACATCACGCCAATGAACCGAACTCGGACAGAGGCATTAAAAAATAAATCCTGATTCATGTAAAACCAAAAAATTAAAATATCCGTTAGAAACTTCAAACCTCAGTCCGTTCAGTATCAATTTTGGAAAAATCGACTGACCGGTTTAGGAGCTGATTGTCCCCAGACGGGCTGACGTTTTTAAAGGTTAATACATTGATTGATTGATACCGGGATACCATTGATGCCGGGAGCGCCAACACCGAAGATCATGTGCCCGAAAAGTGTAGTAAATGTTTTTACTCGGGAGGTCGGTGTTCCCACCCTGGATGGCAAAACCAGCGCCGACCTACCGTCGGCTGGCGGGATTTTCTCTTACCAGGGTGGGGTGGCGAATGTAAGTGTATGTAAGTTTAGGTTAGGATAGGATAGGATAAGATAAGGAATGGAAAGAAAGGTCGCACGCGGTCCTTTTTGGTACGGTACTGTCCGGACATTCGCGGACGTTGATCAGGAATAGCATTATTTTGTACACAGCGAAAGATTCGACCAAGCTATGCGGTTAGTCGTCGAGTTAGTCCCGTTAGTATCGAAGTCCAGTTAGTGTCGAAAGACTACCATCGTCATGACTCGAACCCTCTCGGGCAGGGCACTATTATATTAGTTGATGCCTGAGCCACCCTCCCCTCAGCCGTTAAGAATATGTAGGTCGGTCACATGGGTAGTGTATATATTGGTTTAAATTTATTGAATTGAATTGAATTTGCCTTATTTTCTTTGGGGAGACTCAGGCCGTGGGCCTGCTCTTATCTGACCACGCGAATTTCGTTACACTCCTTTCACCAATCATGGGAGAAAGAATGTTACTTGGGCGACGAAACAGGCGATTTGAATTTAGCTCAAAAGGCGTCATTTAGGCGAGGATCTTTACTTGCAGTAAATGTACTAACATGGGACAGCCGGCTTTACTTCCTCCCAAGGAAAGGCATACGAAGGATTTTTCGCCCTTAAAATCCACGGCTTCGATCGGGGTTTTAACTTGGGTATAGCAGTCCGATACGCGGGAATATATTTTTAGAAAATGCCGAAGTCTATTACTATAACACTCGACGTAGAAATCATATTCATCAGGTGACAGTATCAACACCTCATTACAAAAAATGCACATACAATACAGGTACATTATTGTACAACACTTTGCTCAGATGACATTAAACGATTAAATTCAATGAAAGTTTAAATCCCAAGTGAAATCGTTTCTGCTGCATAACTGTTTCTATTCAATTAGAGACCATACTGAGCATCACAAGAAAAGCAACATTAATTTTAACAATTAGACATAATGCATTATTTACCATTTGGACTGCATAAATCAGTATAAACAACCTGTAACAACTATTGTACTACAGCTTCCGGGTAAATGACCCCATCTCGATCAGGTTTTTTTCGTCCATTTTCCCCTGAACCATTGAGCAAATGCTGACATGGCCCCTCGTTTTGCTTCTGCACATAAATCTAACTTCATGTTCTGTGCACGTCTTCTAAATTCAGTGGGAAATACAATTATTCAAATTATCGTTTCCATGTTGTCGCGGCAGGGAAGTAAAAGAGCCAATTTATTGCTTTTTTATCCTTGAAAATAGATTTTATTACATGGGAGTTTTTGTTTTTTTTTCCTTTCAAAATTCAAAAATTTTATTTATCCTTGAAAATAGATTTTATTACATGAGAGTTTTGTTTTTTTCTCCCTTTCAAAATTCAAAATGTATTGCTTATTTATTTTTTAAAATAGATTTTCACATGGGAGTTTTGTTTTTTCTCCTTTCAAAATTCAAAAATTTTTTGCTTATTTATTTTTGAAAATGATTTTTACTACATGGGAGTTTTTTTTTTTTTTCTCCCCTTTTAAAATTCAAATTTAAGTAGTTTTGACTTGGTGTGGGATCACAGAATTTTGAAAATGTCACCAATTTAAATTTTCCCATAGGACGTCATACGCAGTTTTTTAAATGTTTTTTGACGTAAAATAAATAAATAAATAAATAAATAAGCTGACCGTACCTCATCGCCGCCGCAATTTTATTTGAAAGTTTGATTAGTTTACTTAAATCGGTTCATACAGATGCACAAGAAGACCAATTGATTTGCCATAATATAGATTTAGAAATCGAATAACAGAGTTTGAAAAATGGTGGATACGGGCAGCATACTTCTAGATCAGCCAGACAATTCACATTCAAAATGTGAAAAAATGTCTTTTGGGCGACAAAAAAAGGCAGTTGTGAAGAGCATAAAGCATACTCGAAGCGTTACCAGACTAAAGAGATTAGAAAACTAACTACTGCGAGAAAGTTGCCACTATAGCACCACTAGATTTTATTTATTTACCATACGCTGTTACATACGGGGAAACTTTAATGAAAATATTTGGTGTGGTTTTAAGAAAAACACTTTTAGAATTGAATACTTTGCAGACACGAATTAAGCAAATCGGTTCTTTTTTTCAAAAGATTATACATCACCTCTATTAAAGATCTTTTTTTTTGAGACATTGTTTAAACCAAAATCCTATCTTCAATTTTTCTTTTGAAATTTTGTCTTTTTTATTAAAAAACAATTATATCTTCAATATTCAGCGTAACAAGGGGCCCAAAATTACGCTTCTTCAATTTTCAAAAAATCTGTACTTCAACGAACATGGATATCACCATTCTCTAGCGTTCTTTACGCAGTCCGAAGACAAGTTTCATAAAAAATTGGTGCCGTTATTGAAAAATTGAAAAAGTTTGAGGCTTCATGTGAAGAATACCCTCAAAAATCAAAACATTTGTTTAAAATTACCAAAGCCACGAGATCATTAAGATCGAGTGGGAAATATCAATTTTGAAAATCGGCTGAACGGTTTAGGCGCTAGTATTGACAGAAGGACGTTTACGTCAATCTATTTTCGGGATTAACCAACAAACATGGATTCTGGCTATCCATGTGATACAATTTTTCTAAACTTTGCAACAAAGGGTTTATCTACTTTTTCGTTACCAGATACCAGCAAAAACAGTTTTTTTGCCGAAATTTCGCTGTTTTACGGCGCAAGATTAAACTTTTTCTTACGACGAACAAACAAACAAAAAATGCAACTCGTTTATAATGTTGCTTATTGCATTTGTACACATTTGTAAACGCGCTCCCAACGTCGCTCGTTTTCAAAACGTGTACTTGTGCAATAAAACAACACTATAAACTAATTGCAAAAAGACTATTTTTCTATAAAAATGATGCAAGAAAAGGGGAAAGAGGATGTAGCAAATGGGAAAGCACAATAAGTTGACAAAGAACAAGATGCGTGAAAGTGAGTTCCAAAAAACTTTGAGCGTGGTAAGAAAACGGATGGAGCCTGTTTGGGATAATAGAAGAACGAAGTGTTCGTGGCGAGAAAGGAAATATTTGTCGTCCAACAAGGCAATGCATTCTTCAAAATGGAAGTGGAAATTTGCAGTAAAGGCGCAGTATTAACGGAGTAGCGGAATGCCATAGGCAAAATTCCTTCGTATTTGAAAGTCAAAAAACAAATTTATTTTTACTGATACGTTGTTTTTTTGCCTTCATACGGACCTCAATAAACTGGAAAAAGGGTCGTGGTTAGGGAAATTAAAAACAGTTGAATAGGCTACATGTTTCTTGGAGGGAATTATGAATTTTGGAGGGAATTTAAAAAGAAAAACCGAGTCAAGTTAACATCTATTTAAATTTGGGTGAGTATATCTGAATCAATAAAATAGAGGTTAAGTAAAAATAAATTATTCATGTACCAGGGGGCTTCGGCCCCTAATGATCTCGGACGAAAAAACGCTCTCTGACTTTTTGCCCCAAATCTAAAACCCTTATAACGCCCGTGTGTATATTTTACAGTATTTAAATCGTTTTCCCCAGAGTACGTACAAATCAAAAAACGAGTTTTTAGCTTATTTTTAGTTATTTTTAACCACATTACGCTTATGAATATTGACTTCAATAATTCTTTCTTTTTCAATAACGATAAAGATGTTTCGAGAATTTTTAAAGGGGCTTTTTATATCCGATTTTGACCTTACAATCAACAAAAAAAAGGGAAAATAAAAAAAAAATATTTTCCCTCCTTTTTTTAAATATCTCTGTTCTGACACATCAAAAAAAAGGACTAAGTACAAAATTGAGCCTTAAAATTCTCTGTATTTTCCCCCAAATTTAAACCCTTTTTATCTTAAATTTTTCCCCCGGCAGCTAAAAAAAAAGAAAACCGTAATTTAATAGTTGTATTAATTTTTTTAAAAATTGAGTTTTTGTATTAATTTTCTATTTTTTTCTATTATATTTTATTAGAAAGACCCAATTTTGGGTTAAACCAAACGCACATTTTTATTTTCTCTTTTCAGGGACATTTGCCTTGAAAAAAAGTTGTTGAATCCTCAATGTATCGATTCGGGGTGTAACAGAATCTTAATTGTTCAAAAAAATATGAATAGCCATATTCTAAAAGCGTGAGCGATAAATTCATGAAACAAAACGACATCCAGACGCGCTCAGTCTTTTTTGGAAAGGTCGCTCGGTAGGCTGTGTTCGGGGTTTCTATACGTGCGTGTTATATTCCTGTAAATTTTTTACCCCACCCCTGGAATCTGGTTCTTCAGATATTATTATTAATTTTAATACGTGTTTATCTTTTTGAAGTAAAAAATTTTTTATTAAAAAAGGGGGAAAATGAAGGTGTATAACTCGTAGTCAAAATTCATTGGAGTAGAAAAAAAGGACCTCTTGTAACGACCATTTTTTATAATGGGTTTATCTACATTTAAAACGAACTAATTTTTAATGTGCGGAGATTTGCGGAAATTTTTTATTTAGTTTTTTGTCTTGGGTGGGGACTGGGGTGACGCGTCTGGAACTTTTTGGATATCTTTCCGGAAGGTCTTCTGTCTAAAACAAAAAAAAACTCATGTGAAAAAAGAAGGTAGTTGTTTGATAATCTCGAGTGCAGAATTTACAGAAGCAGTATTATCAATAAAAATTAGATTTTTACTATCTCAATTGAAATTGCTGGAAAACAAGCGGGAAAACGGGGAAATATTTTGAAGAAAAAAAAATGGTTAGAAGAAATATCCCTTGACCGATATACGACCAAATATCCACACATCAAGAAAATTTGAAAGTTGAGCACCAGAACAAAGAAGGCGCCGAAAATTGTTAGAGGTCACAGTCCTGAAGAACGCTTTTTCGACAGTCTTCAGAAAACAAGGAAACAAATGTTGCTCATTCTAAAAACTACAATTAACCCTTTTTCTTGGGGACAATGAAAAATAAATATGCAAAGAAAAAATTTTTCCTTACACTCCAAAGAAGCCCAAACTCTGATTATGAAACCCAAAATTTAGTAAAGTACAATATATTCAGATAAAAAAGGTGATATTGAGATATTCCGCCTACAACAAATTACTGAAATTAAAAAAGCAGTGCTACCCCAAAGGGATGTTATTTCCGGACAAAAGGGGAGGGTTTTTCAAACCTATTTACCACACAGCCCTCGTTTTCCCAAACTCAAACGAAGTTCTCAGCGGTTGTTAGTAATGTCGCGGCTGTGAAAAAAATTTAAAAAGGGGCGCCTAAAAAACAGCGCTCAGCGGCGGTCGGGGAAAGGGGCGGAGGCGGGGGGCGACAAGCGCCGCCCAATCCCAAAAAGAGCTGGTCAGGCCAGCTTCGCGCACAGTCTCCAGCGCCGCCCGCGAGCGAGCGCCGCCGCCGAAAGCACGGGTAAATTGGTTGGTTGGTGGGGGCGTTGGGGACCGTGGCCCCGTGAATTCTGCGGGGGGATCGTACGGGGTTTATTTCTGATTACGACTTGCTTTTTTTGGTACATCTCCCGGACTTTTGGTTTTTGATTTTTGGGTTTTTGACTCGGACGCTCTTTGGACTTTGGTGAACCTTTTTACTTTCGGGATTAATTTCAATAAATGTTTGTGTTTAAAGCGTGCAAATTCTGAACATAAAGTAAAAATAAACCCTCTTTCAAGTTTTACAAATGGGGTTTTGATGGAATTCCTGTCATTCAACTGTTTGTGGAACAGTATGGGTGGGTTTAAAAAGCCAGCGGTGTCCCAAAAAATTTTAATTCACGGTGCTGACTCTGGACCCTTTTTCTTCCCATGGACAATTAAACGAGGAAGCTGAAACAAGACGAATGTCGCTACTTTCCGAGCAGAATCCGCAAAATAACAGGCAACGACATCGAAGATTCTCCATGCTCTCTTGATTCTTTTAATCAGTGATATCTAGCATCGAAATTTTCCTAAAGAAAAATTAATCCCCTTCCACAGCCGTCATCAATCTCTTAAAAATCCTTACATTCACCCAAAATTTCACGAGTTCACCAGCATTCAGATGATTTTCAAAACCCGAATGAAGAAGACTTGGAAGATACTTCAGGCAGTGATTTTGATTATAAATCGTTTGGGGATTATTTATCACTTATTTTCTTTTAAAAAACAGGTTCACCTTTACAATTCGTTTAATTATAAATATTGTATATCCTTGTTTGTACGCAATAATACAGAAAAAAAATTGAATATCTTTTTCATATTATAGAACACAGTTAAGAGTGATAAGTATTTCAAAAATTTTATACAATTAACAAAAAAAATATTATACAGTTGATTTCAGTTCAAAAGAGCAATTCCCCCTAAATATTGAAAAAAAGACCCTGTGAAACGTTTGATCGGTCTGAAGAATTTTCTTTTAAATTTAAAAAATTTTAACATTTCCCCCCTCGTAACGCGTTTTTCGGACAGGATGTGTGATGGGCTGCCTCTGGCTCCATCCCCCCGATTTTCCCGCCCGAGATTCTTCCCCATTCTGGCGCTTTTTGTTTAAACTTTGTTCAGCCCAAGGATGATCCTGATATAAACAAAGAAGCATAGTATTCATTCGACTACTAATCCCCTTGGCTGGTTCACAGGTTCCTCTTTAATGGTAAAGTGTATACGAACTGTCAGAAGCGTACGCGGAACAAACCCCCTCAGCGCAAAATAAAGCTCCCATTTGCAGCGACACACGCATCGTTCACCATCCCTTTTGCCATCACCCCGTACTTTTGCCCCCGCTTCCCCTTCGTTTATTTCCCTGGTGTGACAAGTTTCCTGTGTTTCTCCCTCTTTTGCATTCCACCGGGAAAACCTCTCTGTCCATGATGTCGTCCGACAATCTCTTTAACGCCAATGGGAAATTTTTTTAACCGAGAAAAACTTAAAACCATTCTTCAACGAGTTAATGGGGTTTCCCTCGTATATTTGTAAAGACGTTCCCCGCCTCCCTCCGCCATTATAAAATGATAAGGTACCAAAAAAGGGAAAATTATTAAAAAGATCTACACCGATCTTCCCGCACAAAGGCAAAAAAAAACACTGGTCTTTTCCCGGAGCTCAACGAACCTTTTTTTGAAACCTTTGTTGAAGTCCACCTCCGATAAAGATTCAGCAGCGCGGGGTATAACGTTTCTTCCCCCATTAAGCCTTAGCCTTCGGGGTATTTCGGAAAATGCCCCCTCAGTTTCTATTTAATAAAGCCTTTTTTCGGGCCTGCCCCTCTTGCTCTCTCAGCTCTCCTTTTGAAACACAGGAATCCAACGGGAGGGGCAGGGCTTGCGACCGCACAAATCATTCCCATTACAGGAGGGCATTACTGGTATTTTAATGGTGTTTACTTGGGGGCAAGTAAACCCAGGCCCAATCAGCCTTTGACCCCCCTGGTATAAACTGACTTTTGTTTTACAAACTTTCAGTATATACTAACTGAAATTATCATTAGTACAAAAATAATAATATAATTAAAAAAGGTGGACACATTTAAAAATGGTCTAATGAACCCAGCTACGAGGATGAATCTAAAATAATTGACGCATTTTGCCTTAAAAATTACTATAATTCGTTTTATTTTTTTTTCTTATTTAGAATTCTCCATCGATCTTGTTTCCCCAAAAAAAAATTTTCTATCAAAGACATTACGGGGGTTTTCCAGGCCTCCCACGGGTTTAAAAAACAAAACCCCGAATTTAATATTTCTTTCTTTTTATTTTTCTAAATTAAATGAAAAAAAAAATACCTAAGTTGTCATAATATTAAAAAAATAGAATCGAATAAGAAAATGGGGGAAAGAAAGTAAAGGTTTAAATATATTAGAAAAAATTGCACAACTAAGTGATTTTCATACATACCTTTGCAAATTTTTTAAAAACTAGCACCTTAAATATTTTAAAAAACCCAATAAAATTTTTATTGTTTTGTGTAGTACTGACTATAAATTTGTACGATCTGTAATATAATTGAAACATCAATTTTGCCACCCAAAATCAGATTTATCCCCTATTTTTTAAGAATACTGCTCCAATAGGGGAAGATCCTGTCTGAACAAAATTTAAAAACTCCCAGGCATTATTTATCTTTTTCCATTTAAAAAAGTATTAAAAAATTAATGGTTATTGATAATTTTTATATAAATTTTTAATTTTTTATTTACTTTTTTATATGAAGTTTTGGTTTAAAAAACATTTAAAAAAATAAAACCTACCCAGGGTTCTATTGGCCCATGCTATTAAACATTTGAGATAAAATAAAAAAAAATAAAATTACCTCATGTTTGACAAAATCTTCTTTAAATGCTTCAACCTGTAACAAAAACCATATTGCATGAAATATAGAAATCATATTCTTTTGATACATAACATATTGTGCTTGGTGCAAACCCTGCCAATGTATCCCCCCATCTGAAACGCCCGGGGAGTCATTTAAGTGGCCGCTAAAAAAAGGCCATACAAACTGAAATGCGAAGTAAAATTGTGGTTACCAGACGAAACATATAATTCATTAAATAGCAAATGAGAAGAAAGGATGTCTCTTTCTTCGCTAAAAGGTGACATAAATAAAGGCATTTTTTTGCCTAACAGTTTTTCAGGCGAAAAAAAGGTGCATATATTTTCTATTTATACTTTATCACAAACCACATACTGAATCCTATCTGTTATAACCCCAATATTTTTTTTTTTTAAAAAAATTTTAAAGCCCCTGTTTTTAAAATTTATTTATCCCCAAGAAAATAATTTATCACTATCATTAATTTATGTAAGTATTGTTTCTTGTATACTTTAAAAATTTTTTCAATATGTCCCATTTGAGGTTCAAAACCCAAATAAACACAATACCCAAATTTGCACTAGGATGAGAATTTTTGAACCAAATTTTAAAATTTTATAAGAATATGGCTATATGGAAAAAGGAACTAAAATTTGAAAAATCATGTTCCTTCTTTTCTTGGAAAGGGAGTTTATTTATTCCGTCGGAAAAGCAACAGGCTTAAAATGTCAATTGTGGTTTATTTCAAGAAAGATTCTAATTTCAAAACAATCAAGAGGACTGCAATTTTTCCTCGGATAGAGAATAAAAAATTTTAAATTCTTCGGCAAAAAAAATAAAAAATTCTAAACACCCGTCTTCTCTTTTTTTTCACACAAAATTACCGGGTGGTTTCGAAAAAAAGTATATGATTTTTTTAAAATCTGTTTTTGAACAGATTTTTTAAGGGAAAATTTTGCCTTCATAATTTTATGGTAGGTCAATAAAATGACCAAAAAATTAGACGCCCCAGACTCGGGCAGAGGCGGCCCCCCCTCGGCCGGGGCGGCCCCGACTCGGCCGAGGGGGCCCCCGACTCGGCCAAAGGGGGCTCAGTCGGCCCGAGGCAGGCTCGGCAGAGGCAGGCTCGGGCGAGGGAGGCTCGGGGAGAGGCAGGCTCGGGGAGAGGCGGCTCGGGGAGAGGCGGCTCGGGCAGAGGAGGCTCCGGGGGAGGGGAAAACTCCAGAGGAGGCTCAGGCAGAGGCAGACTCGGGGAGAGGCAACTCGGGGAGGCAGACTCCAGGGGAGGCAACTCGGGCAGAGGGGCTCAGGCAAAAGCGACTCGGCAGAGGCAGACTCGGGAACTCAGACTCAGGCAGACTCAGACTCAGGCAGCTCAGACTCAGGCAGACTCAGACTCGGCAGACTCAGCTCGGCAGACTCAGACTCAGGCAGACTCAGACTCGGCAGACTCAGACTCAGGCAGACTCAGCATCGCTTTCTCAAATTTTTAAACCCATGAAAGTACACTCAAAATTAAAATATTCGTTTAAACTCCCAGGACATCGGGTTCGTTTACAGCGATCGGGGAATATAAATTTTTGGAAAAAAACCCAAATCGTTTGGCGCTAGCGTTGGCCCGACAGACCTCGTTTTGCTATCAATAAATTTTTTCGGTATAAAGGGCCCAAAAACAGGGATTCTGACTACAGAACGTGTGAGCAGGTAATTTACTATACACAGGAAAAAGTTATCTTTTTTTCGTTACCGGGCCCCGGTATTCGGTTTATCTGTCAAAATTTCGCCTTTACCGATCGATAACCTTCTTTCTCTTCTTACAATGTAAAGGGGAAAAAATAAACTAATGGTGCTACATACCCCCGGCATTCTTTTAAACGTCCATCCTCTATTCGTGGAAAAAAATTCGAAAAAACAATAACTGATTTCAAATAAAATTTTAGAAATTTCATAAATTTCTAAAAATGAAATAACTAGTTTTTTTTCCCAAAAAATTGCACGACCTTTTTTGGGGTTGATTTTTAAAGGTTGATTTTTTCAGAGGTGCACAAATTCCCCTTTGAGCCCCCCCTTGGGGGCTAAAAAGCCCCACGGGAAACCCGGAAAGTTGGCATAATCCCCCACGACCGGGGGTTCCCTTCTTTTCTTCTTTAGATTTTCTTTCAGAAATAGTCAGTCAGGGTAGTTGGGAATCGTTTCTTTTGTTTCTAAAAATTTTTGTTTTTTAAATTACAAATAGTTTCGAATCAGTTAAAAAAGAATTGAACATAAATTTGTGGGGGTTGTTGAGCAATATAATCTGAAATAATATATATAAACAAACCTTCCCCCTCCAGACACAGCACTTTTTATCAAGTCTTTGTTTTCAAATTCAACATGATTCAACGTCGAACCGGGCTTTTCTCCACCGAGAACTTGGGCGCGGTCCCTGCCCCAAGTGAAAATCTTTCACTAGAAGCGGTGGGGCCGGGGAAGGCTTGCCCCGCCTTGTGGGGCGCGTCACGGGTCCTTGTGGCGTTGTCTGGGAAAAATCTTATATTCAATTTTGTAGTTTTGAAATGTTAACATACAATTTCCAAA
>CAXIVR010000077.1:0-50677 GCA_964035755.1 Teleogryllus oceanicus | reverse complement strand
TGGACCCCCCGCTCACCCTGGGTTCAGTACAAGACCTGCCCAAGCCGGTTGATCAGAGTGGGTTGCCCCCCGCCCGTCAGAAGGTCCTGCCAAAGCAAGTGTTGGACCTACAAGGAATGTTCCCCCAAATCGGAGCACGTATCCCTGGATCCCAAAGAAAAAAACCCGAGGAGAAATTTGGGGAAACAGACGGCCCCCTCACCCCGACATACATTCCCCCCAAGGGTAGCCATGCACGGAAAACCCTGGGTGGGCGTTCAGCATACAGGGCGCCAGTGAAATAGAAGGAGAAGAAAAAAGGGATGGTATAGAAAGTGAGAATGCCCAAAGGGAAAAAAAAAATCCCCTTGTGAAAGAAAAGGAATAACCCACCCCCTCTCTGCATCCCCCGTCAGGACGGGACCAACCCACCTCGACGGGGGGTACCCCCCAGCCGGGACAACCTAGCTCGCCGTTCTCCCGGCATGTGTGGTAGTGTGTGGATGGCAGTGTAAGTGTGTGTATGTGTTGAAAATGAAAAAGGAAAAAGGAACGATCGCGCGGTCCGGGGCCCCTTTGTTACGGTATGCCGGGCATTCCCCTAGTGTTGATCGGAAAACCCCGGAAAAAATCAAACAGCCGCCCTCACTTCCACATAGTGAATTCGACCTGACAAGCTAGTGTCGAAAACCTTGCCACTATCGGACTCGACCACTATCCCCGGTCAAGCATTGCAGTGACATCGGTGATGCACTGAGCCACCCCCCCCTTTTGTAATTGGATACATGTCAACCATTGTGTCATGATATTGCAGAGAAATTGGAGATTTTAAAATTGGCGTCGATTTACAGGTTGGTAGTACTGAAATGAAATTTTAAATATAATAAGCTGTGTAACAGGTAAAAATCAAAATTTTCGTTGACTTTGATGGGAAATGGATAGCTGCGCACCCCTATCACAACCTTAAAACAAATCTCTTTTAAGTCACGTGGTAAGTTCAACGGGGAAAATTTGAAAATGGTTGATTTAGGCATTGTGGAAAAAATGGAAAGGCGACTCCCTGGGTCTCTCCAATTTAATATCTAAGATGAAACGAATCGTTTATGGATATGAATCGAGTTAATGAAGTAACGAAGAAAGACTACCAGAAGATAAATTACCAACAGGATGGGAAATTTCAAAATTTAAATAGCTGCATAAAAACGGTTCCTCTTTTCAGCCCGGGTTGGACGAGTGTTCGGGAAATGATCCCGTTGGATAAAATTTGCAATGCGTTGTTTTTTGAAAATTGGGAAAGTTGTCAGGAAGGAAGATTATGAAAGAAAAAGTTATGCGTTCTCAATAATTTAGTCCGCACCCCCTGAAATTTTTACCGACCGAAATGTCTGGGGGACGTCTTAAGACAAAGCTTTCAGAAATTGGGGAAAAAGATTTTGGATGAAGAGGTGAGGGAGATGCCTGGAGAAAGGGAAAAAAAAATCTACGATAAAAAAAATAATGCCAAAATCTGAGATTAAATCAGAGGATTCGGGAATTACTAAGGAACCTAAGATTAACAAACTCGTGTCTGAGTAGTCGGAAACCCGGGGAAACATTTATCAAGGAATGTCAAACATTCAAAAAAGGTTTTTTGGAAACAGGAAAACAACTTAACGGTGAAGAAACAATGTTTTCCCGAGGAAAAAATTTCACCATCCAAATACCGAAAGAATAAGATAGTGAAACAGTTTGAAAGGTAATGGGGTTGGGTTGGGGGAAAACCGCCTAAATATCTGGGGGGTACATTTTTAACATCGGGGTCAAAGTGTAAATGATATTTTGTAATTTGGGGAAATTTATATTTGGGTTTTCGTATTTTTTAATTTTTTTAGTTTTTGATTTTCATATTTGGTAATTTTTTTATTTTTGTAAGTGTAAATCAAGTAGTTACATTTTTTTTGTTTGGAGATTTTGTAAACTTTTTTTAAGGAAAAAATTGGTGTAATGGGGTAGTAGTGGGTCAGCTCTGGATCTTGAGCAGTGACGCTCTAGGTAAAGGGGGTATATTTAACCAAATGACCCGAAGATGAGGATGTAAAATGAAATAATAAAATATTTTCTGTTCAAATGCAGTTCGAGGTTATTTGACCATCTGGAACACTATATTACCAAATTCTAAATGAAAAAAAAAATTTTTGGTTCTTTCATCCTCGGGCATGTAAAAAATCTATTTGGGAAATTTTAATTAAATTTTAAAACAAATTTGGTCGGAACTTTAATCAGTTGTTCTTTGAGGCTCAGCGACTCCCCCTTAGAACACGTGTTGGAGGGCCAAAATCGAACGCTCCTGTACGTATGTATCATCGTACATTCTTCTATGAATAATCAGATGGCTTATTATATTATATGGTTTTCCCTACAGATAACACTGATGACAACCCTTCCCATGACAAATCCTGCTCCGCAAGGGGAAAAGCGGCGTCTGGCGGTACAATATTAGCGACCTGTGATCGCCTGGCTGTCGGGCGTTGGGGCATGTGATTCGCGCGGCCACCACTCCCTAGCTGCGGAAAAAACCGCAAAACACGTTTTGTAATTTGCTGAATTTTCCGGACGAATCTGTAAACAAGTTCCCATCAGGATAACAGGGACTCGCCGAAAGGTTCTTTTTGCCCCGATTGGTGTTCTGGAAGTGGTCTAACCTGAGTGACGGACGGGAGAACATACCAAGTTACTCAAATACTATACAAGGATTCAGTATCTTCCTACAGCGGGACGAAATGGCTCAGTGATATCTAGAGTTGTTTACGAGGACGTTGCTTTGTTTCACAACAAATGATTCATTGACTGAATTCATGTGAATCTAGTTGAAATCTAGTCGGGGAAACGTGTCATGGTTGAGAAAGAAACCACCACTGAATCAAAACAAGTGAAAATGCTAGAAATTGAAAATTTTGATACCGAGTCGGGTTTAAATTCACTCGAGCTAAAAACTTCCGATATTGTATAATTTCATAATTTAAAAATGTTGGCCAAAAGTATACTAATATATTTGCAACCAAAAGCATGCAGGTTGTCCCTTCCCTTATTTTCTCTGCCTCCATTAAGTGGTCTTTTCTTAGAACCATCAGTGACCGCTTGGCGGATTCGATTTCATAATTTTATTTCAGCGAATTCCAAGCAAAAACAATAAGAACGTGGGGCAACGTTGAGTTAAAAGGAATTGTTTCCAAACAAAAAAAGCAAGATAATGATATTAAACTTTAAACATATTTGGACCATTTATGAAAATAAAATTCATAACTCACTTCATTCATAACAATCAACACTGTCAGTAAAACACGGGTTGCAACAAGACGTGTTTTTAATATTTCAAACATAGAATTTGGCAGATATCAATGTTTGTATAATGAAAGCATTCAGAAGAAATTAATAATTTAATTTTGCTGAAAACCTTTTAGGAGACCTAAGATAGATTAATAACAGATCTCTATTAGTTCATTAATTTTGTATCTCTAGTTTATTCATGACGTTTTACGAAGAATATAAAGTGCATTCTCTAGAAAACAAATCTATTCTTGAATATTCAATACAAATATGAAATTAGAAAATTACACACCAAAGACGATTACAATTATAAAATTTTTAAGCCACTTTAGATGTGTTGACAACTTTAGGTGTGTTGTTTGTCCAAGATATTTGAATCTCTAAACGTTTATTTTTGATTGTACACACAGACAGCGAATAATGATAGATATTGGATGACATGCATCACTTTACACAAAATTAAAGATATTACTTCTATTTTACCTCGTAATCATGATGACCGACACATGTCAGTACAAGATTTAATATTTTAATAGCATAATGTGCTTCATTTGCTGTACTTCCATTCACTATCTTCTCCAAGAAGGATTCAGCCAACTCCGTGAAAATACGACAATAGTTCATTGACCTGACAGAAAAGAAATATCCACATTATTAAGAGGAAAAACACCTTGCAGAAGTACGAGTCCAGTTTAAGGCAAGCATCATGAAATGAACGAAAAGTAAAAGATGTAAAGAAAAAATGTTGAAAGCAATACTCAATCACGAGGACAAGGGGAAGAGGAGGAAAGTGGTATTCATATTCCTAAATTGATAAATTTTAAAATCAAAGCCAATCACGAAAATGCATGATCTGTATGCTCGTAAAATAATGTAAAGGAGGAAGGTTATGGGTCTGAAAATATAATGTGTTCAAAATGTTGGCTGTAATTGTTTTTGAATAATGTTGACTGTCTTGACTTGTTTAGAAAAAATATTTCAATATAAACATTCTTTAACTTTTCAACAGTGATGTAATCGTGTGTGGGTTGTATATTGCAACTGAACACGCCGTCATCCGCATGGCGCGATCGCACTATGCAACTCTTGATTCGATCGGGCGTAGTTAACTCTAAACGAAAATTTCGAGTGGGTGTTACCTCGGGTGCCTTGCGTCCTCACCGCTAGTTCACCCTCAGGCCCGACGAGTTGGTTATTCTGAATTACCCTCAAGATGCCTTGTCTAGGAACATATTGGGTTTGACACAAGCATACGTCCACAAATTTGACAATTAGAATTGAAACAAAATGAAATATATTCTTCAATAGGAATTGACACAAATTTATACTAATGCACAATAATGAACGTGATTCGGAACTCTTTCACGCCTAAGAATTATTTCAGCAAAGAAAATGACACAGTCAAATCGATCGAAATCAAAACTAACACATTTTTAAAAGCATCTTTGCATTCCTTTGTTCACTTGAGGCTTCCTTTAATGTAGCCTTCTATGTTAGGTTTCAACTCCCCTAATAACAATGATAATTATCTGCCAGCTGGCGGCGTGTCATCTATAAGTGCCATTGGTAATTCGCCTTATTTATTTTAGCAAACTTACATTGTCTGCAAAACTCTTAATGACTAGGGTTTTTATACAACTGGGAAATTTAAATTTTAAATTAAAAATATGAACCATTAAGTTTCTTTGGAAATTATCACATAGATCTTTTTGTCCTTCATTGCATTATCGGATTCAAATTTTAATTTTATCATATTCTCTATATTTCTAATTCTCTCGTCACTTTAGTTGAAAGGAAAACAAAAGTTATTAACGACTTGTTTGTACGGGTACTCGCACCTCAGCATACTATTCGGGTGAACGGACCGCGCTGATGCGTCTCCCCGGGCGTCGACGCAGCGGGGTTGCGAAGCAGTGGCCTTTCCTCGATGACCTCGGTTCCTCGGCAAACGCCAGGTATGTCTCGCGTCTTTCTCGGTCGTCGACGAGATGGTGCTTGATCTACAGAACTTCTTGATACGGTCGTAATCTTGTGACCGTATCTAGCGGCAGGACCGAAAAAGACGCGAGAAACCGTGCCACATTCCATCGTGAAGACAGGCATTGATGTGCATGTTATAAAAACCGAAATATAGCGGCGCTTCTCCTGTATGCTCGCGACCTCGGTGATAAGGCGGACCCCACAGCAAGCTTGCTCCAGGCCGGCTGACATCTTCGGCCACTTCTGAGTGTTCGCTCCACGTTTCCGGGAGCTTTTCCTTTTGTCGAATGCGCTTATCGGGAATTGCGTGTATGTGAACAGTCGTAGCCATCAGGTTATACGAGAATATCGCTAGGCACTTCGGTATTGAGCGGTACGTGGTTCGCCACTCATGACATAAAGGTTCAAGATGGCAGCCAAGACCAGGTTTCGGTGTGACGGGAATGACGTCCCTTTCCTTTTGTATGGAACGCGCTTCTCTCTCGAATGCTGCTTCTATCGACTCGTGGTGCAGATCTCTTCCAACTTCACCTTATATGCAGCGTAGTTTGCGCACTTTGCTTGGTGCCTCACACGTATGCCATTCGTAACGAGAAAATGTTCTCTCGTACAACGTGGCGTAATGTTGGATTGAGATTACTAGTATCAACGACTCGCGTGATCTTCTATAACGATAAGAACACGACTGTTCACGACGACGGCTTTCAAGACTCCTGTTCACCTCGACGGCTCTCGCAAGACTTTTCCGGCAAAAACGAGATTTCGCCTACCGTTTCCCTCGCTTTTTTGGTTGTAGCAATGGCGATCTCGTGTTCCTTATCTGTTTATTCTAATTTTATATTGATCAATTTGGCCTTCGCTTGATGTACGGTTCCCGTGTCAAGCGGATATCACGAACGCCAGATTCAAAAGCTCGCGAACAACACCGCAATGTGGTGCTGTCGTTTTTTTAGACTTTTAGTTGTTTTTATTGTTTTTCGGCGTGACGCGGGGCCTGCATCGAGCTCGTCTCAATATAGGCACACGTAAGTTTGTAAGAAGGGATTAGTAGACATCGGATGTTTAGGAAAATGTTTCACATTATTTAATGGATAAACATTGTTTAAGGGTTTTTAATATTTGAAATGAATTATGAAAATGAAACTTTTTAACTAAGTTTTATTTTGTCTATCTTGTCATTCATATCCTTTCCATATATTTATATCTTTAAACGGCTTCTTCTTTAAGTTTATCCCAATTTATCTATTTAGGTCAAAGAGTTAAAAACTGTGTTTGGCGTACTATGGGAGAAAGTGAATATTGGGGCGTTTTCAAAATTCTGTGATCCGATAGCTAAGCCATATACTACTTTTATTTTGGGGGAAAACGTTTTGACGTAATAAGACGTTTCAAGGATAAATCAGCAATAAAGTTTGGGCTCTTACCCAGCATGTCCTTCGTCAATGAATAATACTTCCTGACGCGACAGGTTGAAAACAAATATTTAAATCGTTGCAGCCGCGACCATGATATTCCTATCTTAAGGACATTTGTATATATTAAGGTCGAATAATAGATTTTGGTTTTAGTGCCAAAGATTCAGAATGAAATTCTGAACAAAATATACATTTTGTTCACTTTTGGGCGCTTAAATACCTAAAGTAACAGTAAAATATGGTGTCGCCCTGGCACGCCCCAGCACATCGCACCTAATTTTCTAATACGTGTCGCAGAAACATTGGTTCTACGGTATTTAATTTCTTGTATTCTCGTAGCTAGATAACAGCTGGCAGACCAGCAAAGTATGTAGCCCTTGCCTGGCAACAAGAGTGTCTCGAAAGGCGTCTGTTTACACTTTTGTTATTGAAGTTGTGATTTTCTGAGGTTATGGGGTTCGTGTTAGTAGTTTTGTATCAGAATATTGCGTTATTGGTTTTGTTTTCGTGTGCATTGCATTCAATAATGCCTAGAAAAAAAAACTTCAGCAGGGAAAGTAATATCCTCGAACGAATACGCGCAACTGTGAATCTTCAGTGACTTCAACTCCAACAGCATACATCTCCCAGTGCATCGAGAAGGAAGCTGTGCTTTTCAGAAAGTGATAGATTTTCATTAATATAACGCCAATTAACGTGGTTTTAGTAGTGGATATACACGTATTAAATAATTTAGTACAAATATTTGTGAAGTGCATCAACTCTGACAGTGATAATTATAATAAAATACAAAAACAACAACTAGAAAGCAGAGTTTGGCTACAAAATTGAGCATTGACTGTAATAAATGTTCAAAAGTGATTCCTTCATGTCTTCGAAACTAGTGAACAGAAAACATGTAGTTAATCTAAGATTTGCTTATGGAATGAGATGTACAGGCAAGGGACAAAAGCTGCCCACCCCCTTGCGTAATGATGAATCTGCCTCCTCCACCTGCTAAATTTTGCAACTATGTCATAATGCAGCCATTGAAGTTGCAGAGGGTTGCATGTGCTTGTTGAGTTGCAGGAATGCAGGTGCTTTAGAAGAAACAGTCACTCAAAATGAAAACTCTAAGGACATTTCTGCAGCTTCGGTGGATCGTGACAGAGGCGAGGACGCAGTTCACTGAATGCAGTGATTAGAGTTACATCTTTAGAAAATGGTAGGTGATAGATGTAGAATGTATGATCAAATACTGCAGGCAATGTAAATTTGGAGAACCACAGTCTTGAGCCAAAAATTATGATGGCTACAATGGTGGAGTGGATTGTGAAGGTGTGTTGACACCTTCAGAGTCATCATGAGTACACAGCCGTTCACAGCGTGTAATGTTACTTAATTATTTGGGATATGGGGACTCTAAGGGTTTCTGAAAGTGCAGGAAGCATATGTTTTGGATCAGAAATTGAACTGAAAAAACTGGAGTATATTGAACAAAACAAAAGACGATGGGTGCTAGATTAAGCAGATTACGAAAAAAAGGAATAAAATCAAGTGGTGGAAAAACACTGAATAGAAGAGGCAGGTTAACAGACTCGGGTCAAAAAACTCCAAACATATTATAAAGCAGCCATTATGAGGCACAAATATGACAGTGGTGTTTCTGTAATGAAGAGCAAATAGGCAATATTCTTCCATAAACTATCAACGGATGCAGCTCTCAACATGAATTATGCCCTAAAGGAGAAGCTGGTGTTGTACCACAAAGCTGTAGCTACTGGAGAACTTATGAACATAAGCATGGCCTACCTCAAGCTGCCATAGAGGAAATAAAACCAATTTTAGAAGTTTGAGGACCTACCCTGCTTAGCATGGGCAAACACAAATCCCAAATGAAAGCTTCAACCATTGAAATATGGGAAAGGGCTCCAAAATATTATGTGAAAATAAATACCTTAAAACTGTGTGTTTATGATGATGTGATCTCCTTCAATGAAGAGCAAAATAAGAGCAAAAGTGTTTAAGAAACTTGGACTCGAGTCTGGAAATAACATGTTGAATGCTCAGTTCTGTTAACAGAACTGACAGAAAACGTGTCATGCAAGGGGATAAATTTGCAGAAAGGCAACAAAGAAGCAAGAATAAAAAGAAAATGCGAAAGGAATATACAAACGAGGAAACAGAAAAGTGTGACACTTTATGTCCCGGGATGTGCAATGAAAAGTATGTATAACAATCTTTTGCTTTTTTCCGAAAGTTATTTTAGTTTTTTTTTTTTTTTTTTTTCAGGGCCCAACACCTCAGGAAGTATTAGATACAACATTCTTTTTAAAATGCAGAGAATGAAGTAGTCTTTCAGTAGATGAACACTTAACTTGCTTAAGAGATAACTATAATTTTAGAAAATAATAATTCCTATTTTGGAAGGAAATAAGTTATTTTATAAATCAAAATATTTAGCAAAATGTGTGAAGTTATAGATGAAAACCATTTTGAATTTATTAAACTTTTAATACAGAACTTTTTATTATGACGTTATATTATCGCTTAAGTGGAAAGTTTTTCAACAAAAGTACTCAAAGTAGGTTCACAACTTTATTTTTAAATTGTTGATAGCTATTTATTTATTTCTAAAATAGGGTTAACTGCAGCTTAATTTTCTTTACTCATATTGTTCATAAACATTTGTTTTATAAGTATACAAAGTTTCACTGCATTATATAAAATAGTTTAAGAGGAACAGCAGTAAAATCTAGTATAATTTTTTGGTAGATATGCTCTGTGATCTCTACCTAGTAGGTGCAAATTGATTATCCCAACTTTCGACACGATTGTTAAACGCCTTAAGAGAACGGTAGGCAGGGAAGGAAGTGGAATGGAAGGAAGGGGAGGGTGGGTGAGGGGAGGGGGGGCGGGGCAGAAGGGACAGGACAGTAAGTAGTGCTATTCACAAGATTAAAATATGTTAGGTCACTTTTATATCTGGCATGCTTCAATGTGATAGATTAACATCTCTTTACAACAAATTATGCTTAATGTGGACTGGGCATTAGATATTGTGTATCCCCTATTGGACAGGAAGTGTCTTCAGTCTTCCTCCAGTTGTTTCATTTTCATCACGTGAAGTATCTCGCAGTGCCCTAGACAATCACAGTTTCCTCGTGTGAAGATAAAAAATGGAATCCAACTAAGGTAGCTTTGTACCCACAATGGATGGGAATTTCCGTCTTTCACATCTGCTGGGGATATATTAATGCCGCATCAGGAATAAACACTAAGTATAAACTAAGACTGATGCGGTTTGAATCATATATTCCCAAACAAATTAATTTTAAATCACTGATTTAAACCATAAATATTAATTTTACTTTCTCCCTTCTGCTTACGCAGTAAAAAGTATTGTAATGCTTCAGAAAAAGCGGTGAATTGTCGAAGAAAACCCCTTATTGGCGCGCCCTGGTAATGAAACAATGGATCAATGAGCATTAAGTTTGTAATGAGCAGTAATCAATCAAGTTCCTACTTAGTAAATTACTTCCTCAACATATTGTCTGGTCATACTCCATGATTAATGAGTCCTATACCGAAAAATTAATTGACAGCAAAACATCTGTCCACCTGTCAACAACGCTAGCACCTACATCGTAGCACAATTTTCACCAAAATTGATATTTCTTCAATCGATCTTGATCTCGGGACCCTTAATTGGAATCATACTTATTTTTGAGGTGGTGCATTTCACGAAGCCCCGGACATTTTGTAAATTTTCAAAACATGATGCAAACTTTTTATTAAATTTTCATGTCGGGTAGTGAAAAGGACAGTTAGAAAATGCTGCAGGTTTCATTTTCGTTAAAATTCTGATTTTCGGATATTGTAAAGCTCATTTTATCGGCGTCTTCCTACTAATAAAGATAACATAATTTTTTCTTAATAAAATGTGTTCATCAGAAAAATATCTTCAAATAAGATCATGCTCAATTTTTTGAAAACATGAATATTTTCTGTGTAAGTCTGAGTCAAACATAGGCAATCTTTAAATTTTAAACAATTATTTTCTCAGAAACAATTCCTAAGTTTTTCTTTAAATATGTTTCACGATTGTAGCAAAGAACAGTACAGAAAGAGGTGCTGGTCTCATTTTCGGCACTCTATGTATTCTCGAAAATTGTAGAATGGTAAATTCGAATTTCCTGTGTTTCGTTTGCCTCAGTTCGCAAAATGGTAACACGGCGGTTTCAAATTACATTCTAATGCTCCTCATTGTCGCCAGTCACGATGGTCGAAGATATAGATAAATTCTTACGAAGGATATAGATTTAAGGAAGATAATACAGTTCACTCCGGTTATTAAGAATTCTGATATAGTATGTATGTGATGTGTGTATGTATATACATATTATATATATATATATTGTGACGTCACGAGTTATACGAACCGTAACGCCACCATAAGCCACTAGAAAAGACCAGAGAACTGAGAAATAAGTACGCAGGCGGAGCGATGGTCCGAGAAGGCGACATCTACCCGCAGGTTTCGCACTTCGATGTCCAAAGTTAGCGGATAATATTTTCTCGAGAGGGCGCGAAGGAGAGAAAATTCACCTCCAGAAATTTTCCCCAGGCGGGTTGCATAAATACCGTGACGCACTTCAGTAGAGTTCTCTTACGACTTCGACAGCGACGGCGACTCAACTAAATTCTTCAGCGGTAGTAATCGGTTAGTGCAGGAGTATAATTTTACTTGCTTTAGTAAAGCTGATTTAAAACGCGGTGATAAGTGATAGAATTGAGAAGCAAAGTCCATGTACAGCATTTGCACTAACATTACGCGAGTAAGCAAGCGTTGTGACTGCTCGAACTTGAAATAGTTTCATCATCGAAGTAAATTCGCGCAGAAGGACTCTGAACGAAATCCAGTATTTAATTTTGTACGCCACGACCACGCACGCTCAAGTGTGGTATGTCGGCCGAGTGCTAGAAGTAGTCAATTCAAGCACGTTAGTTATTTAAAACTGGAAGCGCGAGCAACGGGTACGCGGCAGCCGGCAGAAGGACGACTCAACATTCAAGCGTAGGCGAGAAGGACTTGGACCAATTCATGGTGTGTACGAGTCCGAGGACGAGAGAAAGGTTTGGAATTTGGACGTGTGGCGTCATCCTGAGATCGAGCGAAGAAGAGGTGCGACCGCGGGACATCAAACCAGTCGAGTGACGTGGCGAGGACTGCGAGCGGCCGAACCCCCAAGGTTAACTGACGGCGAGCGGGAAGGAAATATCGAGGTAAAGAACTGGCAACTTCTATGCGGCAATTTGTTAGGAAACTGTGTAGCTTTAAAACGCCAGGCTAGCGTCCTAATAGGTGAAAGTTCCAAATAGTTACTGGAGAAATATTTCAACGTATGAGCGCAGTTTTGATTTCATTCGCTGTACGCACCAGTAAATTCGTTGAATGCCATACCTTGTACAATCTTTTCTAAAGTAAATTATAATTGTTCATGTAATGTAAAGTAATCTTATTGAAAGTATTGTTTCCATTGTATGATGTCAGGAATAATCAGTTGCTATAATTTTGTAAAGGTACGATTTAGTAACGTGTGTGTCACGTTATTCTTGTGCTAAAGTTAACAGCGTTGTAATAAATGCGCAGCTCAGGCTGACCTCTGTAAGTCTATAATAGAATAATTGTAGAGAATCACTTAAAGGGCCGTGCACGAGAAAACTTTAGATTAACCACAGTTAAATGAGGTACACGAAGTAATTGAGAAGGAGGTCAAAGCGAAAGTATTGTAAATAGTGCGTATTGAAGTAATCAGGCGTCAAGGTGACGCCTATACATTCTCTTATGGTTGTATTATTTCTGTTCTTTTGTTTCTGTTTTCTTTGCAGTGACCATCTACGTAAAATACATACTCATTGTATATTTGTACCTAATATATATATATATATATATATATATATATATATATTGAACGCACCGCGTTTCTGCCTAAAGAAACAGCGATACATCAAGTAAGCACCGGCAGAACGGTTGCCAGAGGGCGCTCGCCACGAGAAACGGTTACGGGCGGCGAAGTGTTGTCGGTTGGCCCAGGCGTGGAAACGACGCCGCAAGAGCCAGTGTCTGGCTGGCCGCCGGTAGGAAGGAGGTGCCTGGGACTGCTCCGCGTTCGAACAAAGTAAAGTGTCGCGAACGAACGAGCGCTGAAAAGGTGATTGACCGACAATTTGTGCTGATAACCACCATTAGTAGCTCGAGATGCAGTGCCAGAGTGATAGCTATTATCTGAGTAGTACAGATCGAGAACTTGTGTGCAGAGGAGTACACCACGGACTAGTAGCCTGGTGAAATGGTGAGACACGTCTCGCAACTGAACTTTGAATAATTAGTGGCGTTTATCAGCTCGCGGAAGGTGACATCAAGAAATCTGGGTGAACCGGAAAGGAGTTCAGCGAGGAGGCGCAGAGGCACCGTGGGAAGATTACGCTGGAGAACGTCTTCGGAAACGCAACGCATCGCATAGGCTGGTCCCCAGTGGAGCGGACACAGGCAGACAGCGAAGGAGCACGAGGCAACCCGTGAGTCCCCGAAGCCGCCGACGCTTGAAGGGGGAGGATTAAACGGTAAAGATTTCCTCGATCGATGTAAGATCGAAAGAACTAACAGTGATTCTGGGTGAGGTAAAGAAAGGATAAAGATCACCACAGATATTGTAATCAATAGTGATTTGTATAGAATAATAAATAGTTCATGTTTATTTTGTTCACGGAACAGTGGTGTTTGATTAATAACCCCGAGTCCATTCACGAAAAAGAACACCTGTCCCTTACAAATAAATTTACTGCGAACAAGCCGGGCAGCGTACGTCACAATTATATATATATATATATATATATATATATATATATATATATATATAGTGACGTCAGGGATTAGACAACCCCATAACGCCACCATCAGCTACGAATAGAAGCCCACGAACAGAGAGGAGTAGGGTACGCGGCGGAGCGATGGCTTAAACGCGCCATCTACCCACAGCTTTCCGAACTCTGACGCCCGAACTAGTGAATAATGTTTTCCGGGAAGTCACGAAAGAGGAGAATATTCACCCTCCAAAATTTCCCCAGGCGCAGTACGTTAAGTATCGCGGCGCGCCTCGGAAGAGTCCACGGAAGAGCGAAGCGTAGGTGAGAAAAACTGGACTGGAACAAGAATCGTACGAGTCCGGAGAACGAGAAGGGTGTGGAAATTGTAGACGTAGCGGAATCCAGTGTTAGAGGGAAGGAAACTGCTAACGTCTGGGACAGCAAGCGGAGAATAGTGGCGACGCAGGGCGAGCAGCAGAAAATCCCCAAGGTTACCTACGGCGAGCGATGCGCAGCTGTTAAGGTAAAGGAACTGGTACCTTTTATGCGGCGATCAGTTGGGAAGAGAATAGCCGTAAAATACACGACAATTCGTGCTAGAAGTGGGTGAAAAGTCCAGAATAGGTGGGAGAAGAATTCGAACGATGTGAGTGGCAGTTTCAAGTTCTTTTACTGCACGTGTCATTAAATTCATTCAAAGAGGCCATACCTTGCACAATTTTACTTAAATAATTCATGATTTTCACTATGCCGTGCATTGATATTATCTGGAAAAGTCAGTTTGTTGTACTGTGTTAAAAGTAATTGCTTTCTGTGATATGTAAAGGGGTCAGATTTAAGTAACGTGAATATTACGTTTTATTGTTTTTTCTCTTTAATTTTCAGTGTTAGAGTGAGTGCGAAGCCCGAGGCTAGCACTTGTGAACGGGATTCCTTAAAATAAAGTAAAATTCATTTTAAAAGCCGTACACGGAAAAAAGAGAGTAGAAAGAGTAAAATAATGTCGTAGACGAAAATTCAGAAAGAGGAATAAGCAAATTGTACATTGTAATTGGTGAAAGTGTGTTCAGGCAGCCGAGGTGACGCCATTTTTGTTTTGCCTTGTTTTCTGTTGTTGTTGTTTTTTTCAGTGACCAACTACTTAAAGTGCATTATCCTGTTATAAAATTGCGTCACTGTAATTTTTCATTGAATATATGCTCATTTTATTCGTATTTTATCTGATTCATTGTGTCAAGGGTTCAGACCTTTCTTATACCCACAGATCCTGCTTCCTGAGAATTTTAAGCTCGCTTCACGGGCATTCATACTATCACGCCCTCACCACGTGTATGGGTACAGGTGTGTGTGTGTGTGTGTGTGTGTGTGTGTGTGTGTGTGGGCGCGCGCGCGTATGCGTGTGTCACCAGTGCCACAAATTCCAATCCTAGGAAGCTTGAAAAAAAAGCTTCCAGAGCCAAAGGTCATCATTAGACATCGGATGTTTAATGAAATCCCTATTTTTCTAGGAACTTATTTAAAGGCTGATAATATATGTGCACGAATCATGACAAATGATGACATATGACAAAATTTATAATGCTTATTTTTGTTTTTTTTTTGCATAAATGCCTTTTGTTTAAATACCTTTAGAACTTTTTGGATGGACTTAAATGCCTTTTGGACTTATTTTCTTTATATATTATTTTTATACACAACGTGTGTCAGAAAATAGGTCATGGTCCAATGTGACGAATGAATACGAAACCTTCAGTTCACGTCTTTATGTTTTAAAATAAGAGGATTCTAAAAGTATACCAATAGATTTTCTCCATTTCCCTATTTCCTAAATACCAGCTATGATCTGAGAACGTGGTCCATTGACTTTAGGAAGCATAGCATGTAATACGATGCAGTGAGAATACTGACTTGTTTCCTCAAGAGAAGAGAATTTGTCACCAGTGAGCGGCCAATATCTCGACCATGGACAGCTCATCCTCCACGGCCCTTCTCCCTTCTTGGCTGCGAGAATGACTCACATCTCCTGCGAAAAAATAGAGAAGAACGCTGTTGACGACGAAAACTGACTGATCGCTTCCGAGAAAAAACGATAGAGCGTCTTTCGTTTGCTTGTGTGTTATTTGATCGCTTCGCTCAAGATTCCGTTCAGTAGCAGTTGCACTGTAGCAAGAGTTGATTGTGTGTACGATAGTTTAGGTATTTTAAAACTACAATGCCGAAACAGAAGCAAAGTAAAGCTTCACTACTTCGTCAGTGGGTGACGGAATATTCTTGCTACACCACCGATGGTAGCATTATACTATGCCGTATTTGTGATAAAACGGTAAGTTTTGAATTTTAATTTATATTATTTTTCCTTTAAATTTTCAAAGAAGGAAAATGTTTATCTTTACACGATAAAACTATTCGTTTACAATTATTGGTATTATCCATGAAATAGTTGCAAGATGTTTATTTCTAGATATCTTCAGAAAGAAATACCACCTTTCGCAGCATGAAAAGACCAACATTCATCTTAACATCAAAATACAACAGAAGAGCTGTCGACAGACGTTTCTGACAATCTTCCACATCGAGCAAACAAAGTCAGTTTTCTACGACATGTGTCAGCTTTGGTAAGTGCCAACATCCTATGGAAGGCCATTGAAAACCCAGTATTTAAATCTTTCTTGAGAAAATATTGTAAACAGGCGATACCGTCAGAATCAACTCTGCGAAAAAATATTTGGATTCTGTGTATCAAGCTGCACTAACAGATATTCGTACTGACATAGGTGACCATTGCATTTGGCTCTTGGTTGATGAAACGACGGACCCGTTAGGGCGATACGTTGCTCACTGATTGTCAGGAAACTGAGCGGGCATGACGCGGGTGCTCCCCATCTCTTGTGCTCGAAGTCACTGGAGAAAACAAATTCTAAAACAATTGCTTATTTTGTAAATACAGGGTTAAAACTCTTATATCCCAATGGCATTGAAAATCAGAAGGTACTTATACTTCTCACAGACGCAGCGCCTTATATGATTTGCGCGGAGCTTTTGAAACCTTCTATCCTAATCTAACCTTTGACATGTCTTGTTCATGGTCTGCACCGTGTCGAGAAGAGGTTAGGAAAATATTTCCTTCAGTAAATAAACTGATTTCGTCAGTCAAAAAGATTTTCTTAAAATCTCCACAAGATTTTTTCGACAGAAGTTGCCAGAAACACCTCTGCCGCCGAACCTATAGTAACTCGATGGGGAACTTGGTTGAGGGCAGTGGAATATTACCGTAAATTTTGAACAAATTGCAGAAGCTGTGAACGGACTCTCTGATGATGATACACATCATACAAGACGCCAAATTCGTGCTCGAGAATAGAGATCTTAAAGGTAATCTTGCATATTAAGTTCAACTTTCTATTCCTTGCGGATGTAATTGAAAAACTAGAAACTAGAGATTTGACTTTATGTAATTCCATGTCAATATTTATGTCACAGTAGAGCAGTTAGAAAAAGTTCCAAGTGATCAAGAAACGAATAAGCGAAAAGTTAAAATGTTTTGAAAAAAATCCTGGATATGCCAACATAACGTCAGTAAACGAAATTTTAAGTGAAATAAATGAAACTACGAGAAGGTTTCAGTATTGCTAATGTTTCAGTTCTAAATATATGCCAGTCACATCAGTAGATGTTGAGAGATCCTTCTCATTCAAACTGCTTTTATCTCCCAAACGTCAAATTTGAAATTGAGAACCTTGAAAAATTACTAGTGATATATTGTAATGCAAACTATTGTAAGAAAATGTAAAAGAGTTGTAAATATGTAAATCTTGTTTTATATGAAAATGAATGTACTTGTTTTGTGTATTTAAGTTTACAGAATAATATAGAAAAATATAAACAATTATTCATGTAATTATGAACATATGATAGTGCTTTTCTCCTTATTTGACATTTCCAGTGCCTTTTAGGCGCCTAAAGACTTTTTTTTTTTGTTCCTAAACATCCGATGTCTAGTCATCATAGATGACTCCCAAGATGGAGGTGGTGGATACGGAACGGGAATAAACTGATGACCTTCTGCCACTCAAGTTTCACTGCGAAATCAAGGCCGTGGCCTGATCGAACTACAACTGTCGGCAACGACGTGCGACTAGTTGCTTCAGTTTTAAACTTGATTTTACTTGAGATTCGCGCGACGAAGGGCGTGGTGTTTTCTAAGTAGGTGACAGGAATCCTCCGACTGCCACAGTCCCAGTCTGGCGACACCCACCGCCGGCGATCGGTTTCATTAGTCGCGGTGCCATGACACTATCGAAAGGATCCATCGTTATTATTTCGAGTATAGGGCCTTCGGAGTGGGGCGGTCCATACGAGCGCATCCTGAGAGGAAGAAACGTTAGCAATGAATAAATATAGAATTTTCAGTTCGTGCTGTTAATGTATTTGCTATATTATCTCTATATTCAATACAGTCGATCATTGTGGAGAAATTCCATTTAATTTTGACATCAGATATAGTGACCTCTGAAATAGTGTACCAAAATGTTGGTCCGAAGTTATCTATAACCGGAGTCTACTGTATATTTAAAGTAGAACTAACAAATTCATTTCTTTATTTAACACGTTTTCATGGTTGATTGTATTCACATTATTAGCTCACTTCGTAGTAATCGAGGCGAGCTTGTTAAAATATTGTTCTTTCTTTACTGTATAATGTGCTCCAAATAATGTTACAGTTAAATTTATTCATTTTGTCTCATTTGTTAGTTATGTTAAAATGACTGCTGTTCCTAGCTATTGAAATAAACACAGATATGCCACTACGGGCCTTCATTTGAATATGGTTGAATTGGACTTCAAGTTATAATGAGTACGGCAGAAAACACAGTATTTCAATATTACGAAACTCTTTCCAATACGAGAAATTATATGCTATTGTAGCACCTCTAGTTTAAATTTACTGATGTTTGCAATTCGATTTTTTTAAAATTTTTACTTACAATAATTTTTGTGTTTAATTGAAATAAATAATGAAATTATGAATAAAAAATTAAATCCATTGCGGTATATTGGTCTTTTCGATTTTGAGTTATTGCCTTCTTTCCCTTTTTAAATCGTGCCTTTTTAGGCACCTAAATGTAAAGTTTTGATGCCTAGGTCAGTCCGTTTTAATTGGTCGCTTGACCATCTCGAAAAAAAATCATATTTTGTACATAAATTTCCTTATGTTTTGGCTGTTGAAAATTTTAATTTATTTTTATTGTATCTGTTTATAAGTGGGGCCATTTTGTTTTAGCCGTGCGCCATTTTTGCGTTTGAGACATTTACTCTTTGTAAATTACTCACCTCTGGTAGTTCTAGCATTCTAGAATAAAGGCATTGGGATTAGTATACTCTGTCCACAAATCAAGTATTGTTTATCTACCTTCTGTTTGTATTTGATAAATATTTGCACAAATCTGTGGAACGAAAATAACCCAAATTGATTTTTCAGAGATTAATTTCAAAGAAGGGAATAGAATTTCACCTTATTTTTCTGTGTTTTTACACATAACAGTATAGTTGCGGTTGTAAGATATCATTGGTAAGTAACGTCCCCTTAAAAATTACCTTCTTAATACACCCTCTTAAAATGAATTTTGGAGTTTTCAATTTTCAACTACCCTATCTCTGTTGTGGGACTAGATAAAAATCTGATAATTGCACACATACTAGATCGTTATGATACCAAACTTCATTAAAATTTAAACTTTATATTTAACTGGAAGTATATTTTAAAAATTGTAAACTTTGCAAAAAAAAAAAGAGGGCTTCATTTCCACATTGAGAATACGTTGGAAGTAGTAATCATATTTTTTTGAAGTTTTTAAATAAAATTATTTTGATTGAAAATAATTAATTATACTTTATTACTAATAAACATAAAAGTTGCCAAATATTTTGGATATTATTTTATTTAAATAAAAATTAATCTTGACATCAATGTTTGTAATTAAAAATATTCATTGATGTTAAAGGTTTAACGGATAATAGAAATAGTATATTAAAGATAACAAGTAAATTCATAGTTTTGTTTATTTTCCGCGTTTAAATTTGCGATACTGCTTATTATGCTGAATGTTTTTCCCAGAAGATACGGACGATTGCACAGTACTACTTATTAATTTATTTGTTATCTTTCTAAACTATTTGTGTATTATCCGTTCATCTTTAACATCAAAATGACCACATTCAATTACAAACATAGATTAGATCTGTTTAATTTAAATTTAAATAAAGTAATACCCCAAATATATTAGCAACTTTATGTTTATTAAAATAAAGTTTAATTAAGTATTTTCAATCAAAATAGTTTTTAGTTTAAATTGTTTGGTGAGAATGGCACAGACTTTCTTGTTCTAGTTATTTTCCCTAATCTGTTTCGTCTGAGCTAGCTTTGATTACTCCACCCTCTTAGATGCGTCCATGGTGTTTAAAGACATTTTCTCATTTCCTCAATTTTAGGTCCCCAGATGCAGAATCGAACTTGTGCTACATCAGCACGTTTTTTGGGCATTATTTCAATTTTCCCGTAAATTTCGAAAATTCAGTGCTCAATGAAAATTAAAAGCTGCCCCTTTTTTTAAGTGTCCTTTGTCTATCCGGGGAAGTAATTGCAAGAAAATTAGGATCAGTTTTTCAGAACAAAATTTAAATTTCTTTACTTTAAGTAAACATTGCGAAAACTACTGTCTTATCACTTTTGTGTCAAAAATATTAAAAATTATAATATGCATTTATTTAGGCATTAATTTGCAAAACCTCTCTTTTTTCAAAAATGAATAAAATCTTATTTGAAGAACTGTTTTTTGAAAGATTAGAATAAGAAAACGAGGTGGCTTACCAAATTGCCCAGTTTCCTTCAAACAGGCCATATTTCTTATATCTGCTACCCTAGCACATAGAGATCCATGGAATAGTTTCCCGAAGAGAAGAAGTTTTGTAAAAAACGCTCATTTAGCTTTCTGTTCATTTGAAAATTAATGTGGGTAATGGAAGAGGAGCCAATGGCTTATATTTTAACAGAAATAACTTCTTTCTTTCATTGAAAGAAAAAAGCAGAAGTGCTTACAAGCTCTTGTGAGTGAGTGAGTGAGTGAGTGTATGTGTATGTGTGTGTGTATGTGTGTGTGTGTGTTTTTATATATATATATATAAATATGTGCACAAAATATTCAAAATTGCTAAGGCATGTTCTTCGAAAGACTTCAATTTTCCTAAGCTCTTCGTAACATTTCCTTTTCTTAGTCAGATTTTTTTACATTATTGTGGGTTACTGGAAGAAAACTCGACTAGTGTAAAATTAATTATCATAATTCAAAAATTTTGATATTTTATAGGTACACACACAAATCGACCATTTGAAACATGGAAATCAATACCTTCACTAACACGAATTTTTTATCCAAACGATTTACAAAGGAACGAAAAATATATCTTCATCATTAACTGTTTAACTACCTCTGTTTCTTGCTTTTTCCAACCACTTCCCCTTTAGCGGTTTCTTTTTAGGTAATTTAAATGCTGGCGTCTGTGAGACGCATTCCAAAATTTTCGTTCGCAACCAAAAATATTACATGAACCCATTTCAGCAATAAAACGATTCCGACTAATGTACTTGTAATACAATCACTATGTAAGTAATACACTACAAGCCACTTATCCCTTAATGTATTATTCTTTCAATATTCCACTGATGGATCACTTTATTAAATAAAATAATCTCCAAAGCTTGATGTTAAATGCTGCCATGCTCATCCATCCTGGTCGAAACACATTGTTTATTAATATTCTTCTCATGGTAACCAATTTCAACGTAATCCCTGCCAAACCCAAAGCGAGCGAATACAAAATTTCACATTTTCGGCAATATTTAAAAAAAATTGACAAAATATCTACATAAATTAAATGAATCGGCGAAATGTATAAGTGATAACTTCGAACGACTGCGCCAAATTGGATAATTCTTTATTTACTTTTTGGGGGGACTTGTAAAGGAAAAGGGTTTTGTATAAAAGATTTTTAATCAAACAAAATTTAAAAATCTCATAATATGAAAAATGAAGTGAATGATAAGAATTTATGGTTCCCCTCTGTACCGTCGTCGTTCTGTAGAAAAAAGGGGAGAACAATAACGTTGCAAGTCAAAAATAAGGATGTCGAAGTCAACAACAGCTGGTTGTAGTATTCGCCGCTGTCTCCAAAACATTTAAGCGCTTTGCAATGTTGAGTCCCGCAGGGCCGTTGATTAAATGTGTTTGCAAGTACGACACGAACGGAAACGACATGGCTGAATTTGGTTGAGCTTCAAATAATACAGTGAAGTTTACAATATCAATAGGAAGATATGTTAGTAGCAATGAGGCGTTTGGAGAATCCTTTAATCTTTTATACATGGACGTCATCCACCGAGTCCATTTAGCTGTTCACTTGGAGAATGGACGAGTTTTTTTCCACGAGAAAAGCAGCTCAATGAGCTGAACGACCACCAACGACAACGCTGAATTTCTTCTTCGCTTCTTCGAGCATACGAAAAGGGATCCATTTGCTTTACTCGAAAATACCAAAATAGTTTACATGGAATGCGTCATACAAAAATTCCAACGTCGGAAACAATCGGCCTGTACCGTGATACGTAAATTTTAAACCCGATCCATTGGGAGCATTTACACAGTTCAACCAAGCTATGAGGAATGTTTGCTTGCGTTTGTATTAATGTTCGTGGACAAACTTCATTGAATTTCTACGAATGATCAATGGTGAATTGTGCGCAACATATCGAAAGCCTGTCAACGTTTACATTAACTAAAAGATGAATTCATTGGGATCACGCACTCGCTGATGCTGTTATATCGTCTACTCTCATCAAATTCAATCACTTTTGCCATCATAATTTCAACGTGCTTTTCCATCGAACCTACAATTTGTGGAACAAATACAAAGTGTAATGGGACAGTCGCCGGGTAAAAGCACCGATAAATTAAAATTAAATACAAAAATTAAAACAAGTTCTGAATACGTGCGGAAAATGCCCCGGCGTGAGGCAACAAGATTGGGCCCGTTTTCCCACCGGCGCCCCAAAGGCAGCGTGTCGCACCGCCCCCTTTGTTCGCGCCTAGGCTGGGCGCCGGTGACGACGGGCGAGAACTCCAGGCGACGCCGACCAGCCCTCCCAATTCTAAAAAACCTGACGTCAAGAATTTCAGTGTTAGACGCCACGCCGTAACTGTCTTCGACAACGCAGCAATTTGGGCCGTGGGGTCGCGTGGTTTCGCGGGCCAATACCGTTAGCCGCGCAGGGTGCGTCCACGTGACCCGTCGGGGGGAGCCCAATGCAGGCAGAAATTTCGGCCTTCTGAAAGCAGCGATAGGGGAGGACGTGCTCTGCTTGGACCAGCCGCGCCATGCTCTCCACTTGTATAAGTTACGCAACCTCGCTGTAGTGCACGGTCGTCTGCTCCCCGCGATCGCGACCGAGGCTCCGTGTCCCGGGGCAATGCTCACGCGGCAAGAGTCGTAACCACCGCCCCCGACCGCCGCCGCCTACCGCAGATCGGGCCGGACTTAGGAGGCCACGCGCGCTACATCGCGGACGATACAGCCGATCCCCACTCAGTTCCGGGACGAGAAGCAGCCCAGGACAGAGGTGATCGCAAGACTGATCGCGGGCGCCAAAGTCCTGCAGCGGCTACGAGTCGCCGGCATTGCTGGCGCCGCCGCCGCATTTCCGGCGCCGCCCCGAGCTGCCGCAACGGCGAACGCCCGGTTTGGCCTGGGCGGTCAACCGACGACCGGCACGACAGTAATCCGCCAGCCGGCCCGACAACCCCGCGCCCGCCCGGGCCGCTGCTAGGGTAAACGATGGGCGAATGACCGCCACAACAACACCGTGTCGCAAAATTAGACCAAGTTCGTCTGTAAGGTTTTTTTGTAATCGGACTTCACCGATCTGACTTTTTTTAAATTCAATTTAGTTTTTTTCAGATGTGTCTTTCAATCCGAGTTATGTGCTGACGACCACGCCATGCATGCTCCCGATATCAATTTTAGGGGCAGCTGGGCATGCGCATCTTTGGCACCGGTAAGTCGAGGTCGGCTCCCGAGAAAGACCGCCGTGGTGGTATAGAAAAACCCGCGGTGGGTGTTACAAAAGACAATATGCTGAAGACATTTTGCATCGAGTACGTTCAACAACCAAATCCAGAACTTGAAATTTGCGCATTACACAATGAGGTATTGATATCTTTAGAGGATTTGTGGGGATGATGTCCGGCAAGATGTTGCATGAATGAGGAATGTCTGCCGCTAAACGCGCCATGCACGATGCATTCACTAGTGAATTTGAACGAGAACGGCAATACGATAGAAATGCTTTGAGTCAATTCGTACAGAGTAATATACTACCTTTAAATCAGCAGCAAAACGCAAAGCGATAAGTAACAGTAAAGGTCGGCAATGAAGGATTTTGCCTTGATGCATCCGGCGGAACTGGTAAAACATTCTCGATTTCATTAATTTTAGATACAATTCGGGCACAAGAAAATCACTGGCATTAGCATCATCTGGGATCGCTGTACATTGTTAGAAAGTGAAAGAACCCCTCATTCGGCGCCCAAGTGCCATTGAACTTGTAAACAATAGATGAACCGACGTGTAAGCAAACATCAGCAATGGCGAAGTTGTAAATTAATAATTTGAGATGAATGTGCCGATGGCACACGAACGAGCATTAGAGGCACTCGATCGTACATTAAGAGATTTGCGAAGCAATCAGAACTTCTTCGGAAGCCAATGATTCTACTATATTATATCTATGATATTCGCCAAACGCTGCCAGCCATTCCAGATCAAGCTGCTGATGAAATAAATGTTTGCTTGAAGACATCAAATTTATGGAGAACGTGAAAATCTCAAGTTAACAAAGGAAATCAGTGCTTACAAATGACATATCGACGGAGTGTTTCAAATGCATTATAAGATAGGCAATGGAAAATTCCTGTTGACACTTCTACTGGCCTCATTTCGTTTCTACCAAATGTTTGTCAATTACAATGTCAAGGAAGATTAATATCGAAAATGTTCCGAAATATTGATATAAATTTAAAACCTGTTGGTTGAGCGAACGTGCCGTTTTTTAGCGACAAATAAAGGGTGTAGATGATTTAAATATAAAAAATTTAAGTCAAATTGATGGACAAATGCATTCATTTAAGTCGATCAATTCCATTACCGATCCAAATGGTGTTAATTATACAACTGAATTCCTAAATTCATTGGGTTTTCATGATTACCGCCACAAATTTACAAATCAAGGTTGGTCTGTGATAATTATTTCACAATTTGAATCAGCCAAATTTGTGCAACGGAACAAGACTATTTTTAAAAATATGAAAATTATTTATTGAAGCTACTATAATCATAGGAAATTCAAGACGAGGACGTGCTTATTCCCAAAAATCCCCTAAAATTTAACTGCTTTCCTTTGAATTTAAACGTGTCCAGTTTCCAGTGCACCTTGATTTGCAATGACCCTCATAATCCCAAAGGGCAATCGTTAGAAGTGTGTGGAATAAAACCGAATTGCCGTGTTTTCGATGGGCTGTGGGCGCTATTTGGGTAAACCATGGGCGTTATTTGTTTTCTCCGGAAGGAAAAACGAAAAAAATTGCACATTACAATGGTTGTGGTCGAATAATTAAATTGTAATTTTATTTCATTACACTGTCGTATTGCCAACGGAAGATTTTGTCTCATTTGTCATTAAGTACGTAACGTGTAACATTTCTGTAATTTTTAATTTGACGGGGTTTAAACATTTCGATACATGAAACTGTGGAATACATGAACATAGGAATTATTGATAACGACTATTTGAATTTACCGAAAGTGTTACATTTCAGTCCGCGATTGTACACCACCCGTGTGAAGCTGAGGCGGGCATAAATAGTAAACACGTCTTTCAAATTTTCGAAAATATTCACGAACAAAATATATGGCAGTGCGAAGTTCGCCGGTCAGCTAGTTAAAGATAAAATTTTAAGAACATTTCAATTAGCGATGGTTTCTTTGGTGTTCATGCGAAAGGTATTTAATTTGTTTTCTTAAAAAATACCTACATTTTTTAGCATTTTTTTATTTTCGGCCCCAATAACTTGGTCGGGAAAACAAGCTTTGGGGTGTCAGAGAATGAATTTTTTCCATTGTGGAAATTTCAGAGAAATTTCCATAGTTTTAAGAATATTTAGTTCGAACGTTTCCGAAAATTCGGCATTTTTTGTTCCCCTATATTCAAGACCTTACGGATCACATTAGTACTACATTGAGGTTTATGTTTACCAAACGCACTAAAAGATTGAGACCTATAATAAGAGTTTAAAGTGAAAAATGATAACCTAACATTCAATAGAAACAAAAGTGTTTTATAGGAGATTGAAAGGGGAAATTCAAAGCGTTCAGTGCCAGTGAAGTCAGCTGTAGAAGAATTTGGGGAAAATTTGGGCAACAGAAGGCCACTTTCAAGACAACATCATGGATTTATTTATTTATTTATTTTACGTCAAAAAAAGTTAAAAAATGCTATGACGTGCTATGGGGAAAAAATAATGTGCACATTTCAAAATTCTGTGATCCCCACACTAAGTCATATACTACTTAAATTTTGAATTTTGAAGGAGAAAAAAAAAAACCCATTAATAAAATCTATTTTCAAAGATAAACAAGCAATAAATTTTGAATTTTGAAAGGAGAAAAAAAACTCCCATGTAATAAAATCTATTTTCAAGGATAAATAGCAATAAATTTTGAAAGGAAAAAACAAAACTCCATGTAATAAAATCTATATTCAAAGATAAATAAGCAATAAATTTTGGCTCTATGACTTCCCCCACGACAACATGGGAAAAGATACTTGAATAATTGTATTTCCCACTGAATTCTAGAAGACGTGCACAGAAAATGAAGTTACATTTATGTCCAGAAGCAAAACAAGGGGCCATCTCAGCATTTGCTCAATGGATCAGGGAAAATGGACGAAAAACCTGATCGAGATGGGGGTCATTGACCCCGGGAAACTGTAGTACAATAGTTGTTACAGGTTGTTTATACTCATTTATACAGTCCAAATTGTAAATAATGATTATTATCATTGTTAAAATTAAATTTACTTTTTTGTGATGCTCAGTATAGTCTCTAATTGTATAGAAACAGTTATGCAGCAGAAACGATTCACGGGGTTTTAACTTTCTATTGAATTAATCGTTAATGTCATCTGGCAAAGTGTTGAAAATAATGTACATGTATTGTATGTGAATTTTTGAATGAGCTGTTGATACTGTCACCTGATGAATATGATTTCTACGTCGAGTGTTATAGTAATAGACTTGGCATTTTCTGAAAAAATATTGGGTGAATCCACGATATATCAGACACGTAGAAACCAGTGAAATTTCTGGGCATCTTAGACTACTATTCGTAAGCTGGATAATTGGAAATGCCCCGGTCCTGATGGGCTTCATAACATCTGGTTGAAGAGATTCACATGTCTCCATGAAAGAACTTGACACTGGTGAATCATTACCAGAGAAATCCGGAAGAAACTCAAACATATTGAGCGAGGGCGTTACATACTTAAAAACAAAACAAATGACACTACACATCCAGGGAATTACTGATCAATCACATGCCTCAATGCATTATACAAGATCATGACTGGCTGTCTACATACGATCATTGAACAACATTGCATGATCATGTCTCAGGCATGTGGAAAAAGCGCAACATGTTTTATTGATTAATACTGTGGTTTTAAATAGCTGGACCACAAGGTCACTGAAGGTCCATCACCACGGTGGCATTTAGGCACGGTTTTTCGCGTCTTTCAGTAGTTCGCTGGTTTCGCATGCTCGCGACCATATCAGCATGCCGCAGATGATGCGACTCTAGCGGCTCGACTGAGAAAGACGCGAAAAATCGTTTCTAAATGCTCGTGGTGACGGGCCTTCGGTGACTTGAGGTTCAGCTCATGGAAAACCGCAAAGGCATCTGACATGTTTCCTCACAATCGGCTCATCCATATCCTTAAGCCTGTTTTACACGGTCATTTTGTCATCATTTCCCGTCGATACTGAGCAGACTGGATGATAATTTGTACGAAAAAGGATGCGTTTCATTTTCCGTACAGATTTCATCCAGTTTGATCTAGCGCCCCTAGTGTCACTTTATGGAACTTTCTTAGAATGCGGGTTCTCCGGCAGGAGTAAATCAATATTCATAACCAAGTCTAACACTAGAATAACTATGGATTAGGCCCAACCTTAAATTAGTTTCTTAAACTGATCAAGACTTTGAGGAAAGAATTCAAAGATTCTTTCAAGCAAACATTTCTGTTTGTTATTATTTGATTTGTGAAAGAAAACTTCTCAATATCTATTCTTTGCAGTCTTATTATGCTCATTTTAGAAATTACAGGCTTTTATACGTAATGAAATGAAAACAAATATACAATAGGAAGGAAGGATGAAGTTGAACAAAATGTTAGTGTTAGCTATTTTGTTAATTGGATCAGACTTAGTTTCTCTTAAGAAACAATTTTACAAGATGATGTATAGTGCATAAGCCCCACGTTCTAATACTGAAAAAGGTTTTCACAAAGTGAAAATTTTTTATCCTACTGGGATCTAAGTCCAAGACCTTTTGTTATGGCAATAAGATGGAAATAAAAACCCCCCACAAAACCAGGTTTTTTAAATGTATACAAAAAAATATTAACACTGAAAAGGGAAAAGATTTTGAGCATTTTTAATGCTGTAAATTTTATCTTTCCCAAAGAAAAAAACTAATAATTTTTTTTTTTGGTGGTGTGTGGGGGTGTGGTGTGTTGTGTGTGTGGTGTGTGGGGGGGTGTGTGGTGTGGTGTGTGTGGTGTTGGGGGTGGTGTGTGGTGTGGGGTGGTGTGTGTGTGTGGTGTGTGGTGTGGTGTGGGGTGGTGGTGTGTGTGTGTGGTGTGTGAATTTTATATGTGGTGTGTGTTGTGGTGTGTGGTGGTGTGTGTTGTGTGTGTGGTGGTGTGTTGTGGTGTGTGTGTGTTGTGTGTGTGTGTGAATTGTGTGGTTGGTGTGTGTGTGTGTGTGTGTGGTGTGTGTGTGTGGTGTGTGTGTGTGTGTGTGTGTGTGTGTGTATATATATATCTGGTGCGTAGCGTGGGCACGTGTTGTTTAATTTTGAGTGTTGTTTGTGATATTGAGTCTTTGCGTTTAGTGAACCCTCTCGCAACTAAAACCACAATACCTCACACATCTTTCTACTCCTTACTCTGCGAATTCGTAACTATCTGATCATTCTTCCCGCTAATTTAATCTGTTTCCGTAAATGCGATGTTCAACTGTTACACTTCCAGCGCTTTTTGAGGCGTTTGGAGGAAGTATTTCCATCACGATTACGTACAGACCAGGAGTGACCGTGTAAAACGGTGGAATCACGTTCATCCAGTTTCAGTACGCATAGAACCGAACGTCCTTTTTCCATCCAGTTTCTGTACAGAAAAATGATGAAAATGACAGTGTAAATCAGGCTTTAGAATATATTGTACAAACCCTATGATTATGGAATTCCCCAAGACTGTAATAAACCACTGGTTTACGAGAATAAAATGCATTCAAGGAATAAGAAAGTAGTCATTAAGTGTTTGAAGATCAAGCGAGGAATATTTCAAGGAGATAGCCTCAGTCCGATTTGGTGCAGCCTGACCATAAATCCACTGCTATATTTATTGGACAACACCAGACGGATTTGAACTGAAAGGCCAAGAGAAGTGTGTGGTCACCCAGTTGGCAAACATGGATGACATAAAACTATACTCTGGGACTCTACAGGGTCTAAAGAAGCTAATATATATCACTGAAAGATTTCCTAGTGATATGGCAGGCAGTTTGCATAGAAAAAATGAAAAATACAAAGTATTCAAAGGGAAAACTCATAGACACACAGAGCACGAGATTGCATCAAGAGAGATCATTACAGCATTGAGAATGGATGAAGTTTTACAAGTATCTGAGGATTCAACAAAATAAAATGATCATACACAATCAGATAAAGAGAAGTTAAAACTTGAATTTACCAACATTGAATACCATATTCAAGACCCCCCTCAACTTTAACAATGAACTACATTTATAATGCAAATTTTAATGACATGGCAGATATTTTAAAAGATCTGTAACTTTTAAAAAAATCAAAAGAATACAGCTAAATGGCATTTACAATAATCAAATAATACATTTAGCACTATTAGTACAAAATGTTTAAAGAAAAAATTGACATTTTTGAGAAAATCTGGTTTTAATATTTCTTAGTATTCCCCTGTTCTTCGATATTGTAGTAGTAGGACAACGCCAAAAATTCAAACTTTTGTAGTTTTCTAAAATTCCCAGTTAAGAGTGAAAATTGTTACTATGCCATCTATATAATGTATTATGCTCATTCTTACAAAACATGTAAAGGAAAAATTTAGAAGATATTTTAAGAAAATTTTGAAAATATCCCAGGGCGTTATGTAAAGTACCCTAAAATTAATGAATGTTACTCAAAATCGCAGAGCTTCGAATGAGGCCAGATCGACCATGAAGTATTCAGTTTGGAAAAATCCTACGTATAGTTTAGGGGTAGTGTGTTCAAGACCACGAACGAACGAACGAACGAACGAACGAACGAACGAACGAACGAACGAACGAACGAACGAACGAACGAACGGACGAACGGACGAACGGACGGACGGACGGACGGACGGACGAACGGACGGACGGACGTTGCGAAGAAAAAAAATTTTGGTATCAACGACCCACAATTCATAAATCTGACTTCACGAGTTAAAGAAAGTAATTTACTGCATATTGGAACAGGATTTATCCACTTTACTGTATCAGGGCCTCCTGGCGCGTTTTCTTCAGAAAAAACGTCGTTTTGCAGCAATACATAATTTTTTCTAAACTACGTATATTTCTCCGATATACGTACGTATACGAGGAAGTAAAAAATTTAAAAAGGGACGCAAATTCTAGGATGGAGACGAATTCCTTACAAATATATAAAAAGGGAGTATTTGACAAGAGATATCAACTTTAATATATATGAGCATGACAACAGTTTAAATACACAAGAAGAAAGCCAGTAAGTTTCGTTTATGGATTCCTCTTTTCTTCTTTCAATTTGTTGAAAACGTTTGTGGACCCACATGAAGGTAAAACAGCCATCTTGACCGCTGTTGGAGAAGGTAAACTATGTTGAGGGGTTATCTCTACTCCCCCGATTCACAGGAATTGGGGTCTTGTACCTTCTCTGGATCCTCTCTGACTTCATTTTTCCAGCCCCTCTCTGGGCTAGTAAAGTTCTTTCTATCTGGCCTTTTGACCTCAGTAATTTAAAATTTCTTCCATCTCCCCTTTAAATATTCAACATATTTTCCGACCATAATAAATTCTATAATCATGTTTGAAGGTGCCCTTTCTTATACAGGGTGATTCACGTAACTTTAGCACCTCCTATAACTTTTGAACGGTTGAAGATATTGAAATGTAGTTTTCACGGAAGTGCGTGAGAAAATAGGGCTAACTGATACGTGTATTTATTTCTATTTTATCACTTGTATTTACGAGATATTTGAGGTAACTTTGTTTTTTTAAATGGAACTATACATATTTTTTTAGTCTATCATAAAGAGCGTAAAAAGACAAATCCAATGATATACATAATGTCATATGTTAAATAAGGATTTTTTTGAGAAATTTTTATTCTTTCGACCAGTTCTTAACGGATATTTTGAATGTAACCGACCGCCACAGAAGGTACGCAGCTCCACCAGCCAGCGCACGCTCAGGAAGGAAGGGGTCTTAGTATATCAAGACACAAACATATTCCAAATATTCAGAAAACTGTTGTAGTTTTCCTGAACTCTGCGTTCATCCTTCCCCATTTTCAGCTTATTTTTAAGAAATGGAAGGATTAAAAATAAGGGTTTATTGTAATGTATTGTAATAAAATTGTGTATTACTTCTACTCCAGTTAATGGGTTTTTTATTACAGGATATTAATGGGTGGTGCTGTGTTGGCCCGCGTTCCCCAGACTTGACGCTACTAGATTTTTTCTTTTGGGTTTTCTTAAAACCACGTCTACCAAAAGGCTCCATCTACATCACAAGATATGCGTAGACGCATTGTAGCTGCATGTTCTGAAATTAAAAAAACATTGGTCGCAGTTAAGGAATCTTTTCAAAAGCGCCTGCAGATGTGTTTGTCTGTGAATGGTGGTCATATTAAAACACATTCTAAAGTAATTTGAATAGTAATGTATTTTTATTTAGTTTTTTTGAATTCTATTTTTTTTTTTGTCTTTATCATTATCTTTCTGTATTTGTTTGTTTTCACAAGAGTATTGTTATATTATCATTAACAAAAAAACTATTTGCTGAAAATATGCAATATCTTTGTAAAGTCTTAATAATTTATTCTTACTGTTTTTTAGTTTCCAAAGATCCTATTAATACCCTGGTATGATATCTCTTTAAATTAAATTTAAATAACAATCTTATTTCAATACATACTACAGTGACAAATCCATTTTTTCCCAATCCTTAAAATAAAATATTTGAAAATGGGAAGGATGAAACAGAGTTCAGGGAAAATGGCTTTAGTGGAATATTTGGAATATGTTTTGTGTCTTGAAATACTAAGATCCCTTCCCTTCCCCGAGCGCGCTGGCTGGTGGAGCGCTGCGTGACCTTCTGTGGCGGTCGGTTACATTCAAAATATCCGTTAAGAACTGGTCGCAAAAGAATAAAAATTTCTCAAAAAAATCCTTATTTAACATATGACATTATGTATATCATTGGATTTGTCTTTTTACGCTCTTTATGATGACTGAAAAATATGTATAGTTTCATTTGAAAAAACAAAGTTACCTCAAATATCTCGTAAAATACAAGTGACAAAATAGAAATAAATACACGTATCAGTTAGCCTCATTTTCTCATGCACTTCCGTGAAAACTGCATTGCAATATCTTCAACCGTTCAAAAGTTATAGGAGGTCTAAGTTACGTGACTCACCTGTATACACAATCAAAAGGCCATGGAAAAACGGTAACCAATATTGAGCGTTTTTATTTGGTTTCTTTCTCCCCATGTCTTTTGATTATCTATAAAAGAAAGGATACCATAAAACATCATTAAATCCCAAAACAATCATCACTGGTTAAAATATCCCATCCTTTCAGTCTTCCAGCTGTAATTTGATTTTTGATATATTGTCCAAAATCTAATTGAACGGGTTTTTTCATTATCTCCTTATTTGTTTTTCAGTACTACTATAAATGTGTATTGGCTTGGATCTTAAGTACAACTAAATTTGAAATCTGTTTTCATATCATTTTCCCACCCATTATTAGTTTGTGATAATTTTACAAAACAGCCATATTGATTTCACAAGGATGGTTGGGAAAACAGCTGACTTTTTGAATATATTTTTTACACTGATTTCTAAAACTAAATAATAAATATTTTTTTGGTTTATTGGTTGAATATATTGGATCATTAAAACAAATTCACTTTTAAGAAAGGGGAGATGTGAAAAATGTGACAAATTGAATGATGGGAATGGGGCTAAATTAGAAATGAACGTTTTCATTAAAATTGTTCTTTGTTTATAAATATCGACTGATATTGCACTTTCATTTAATATTACCCAAATTAAAAATAAGCAGATAGTGAACGTCATCTACCAATATTCATAATGCACTCTCTATGCAAAATTCGATTGTTTATTTACTAAAATAAGTCATCAGTACTGGTCTAATACGAAATATAATTTAATTTCATTGGGGAAATTTGAGTCAATGTTTTTGGATATGAAAAAGTGAATATAATCGTTGAAATAAGTAACTATCAAGTCCCAAATTTTATTTTTAAAGTGTTTATTAAAAACGTTAGCATGCAATAACAGTTCATGCTCTTGTATTGGTAAATCGGAAAAGGGTTTTTTAATTTTTTTAAAGGGGTAATTAATTAAAATTTTATGTAATATTATATAGATATTACATAATAATTAAAGTATAATTTATTGTACTTATTAAAGTATTCATATAATATTGTATTCAACAAGCAATTACACGATTCTTCTTTGACTATTCAGTTTAACTGAAAATATTTTTATTATGAATGATCATTGTTTTAAATTGTTCAAATTTCATTAAAGGGTTATACGAACCAACATGGATAAAATAAATCTTTTCAAGATCCAAGTTAAAGTTTCCACAAGCATTCTTAAAAAAAAACAGTTAAATTTTTAAATTCTGAAATTGGGCAATGGCTTTCAACGAAACTAGAAAACAAGCTGAAAGAGCTTAATTCCGTGCACCTTCAAAATAAGTGAGAAAAACTTTACCATTTTGGACAAAGGTATTGACTATTGTAATTTGAATTAATGATGCAAAATATTTATTAACCATGAATGTTACGATAAACATTTACATTTATTATATATCTGATTAATTTTTAAATTAAATTATTCATATAACTTAGGTTATTGTAGAGCCTGGAAGTTTGGCAAAATAACATTTTGTTATTGTTAATATATCATGACTTTTGACAAAGAAATCATTAATTCTGACATTGTTTTAGAAATTTTCTTTTTTGCCTTTCTGGTTTATTTTAGTTTCTGATGCCTTTTTTTAATTTTGTCCCATTTTTGCCTTTTCTCAAACAATTAGTTTTTTTTTTCTTTCTTCAAGATTGATCAAGCTGGATATACCTCGATAAACAGAAGGCACAATCGATTTTTTTTTTGTGAAGAGGTTTAGTTAAAAATTATTTTTTTTTTTTTTTCTCTTGTTTCGGGAAATTTTGCTTTGCTCATTGGTCCCCCAAAGAACCCCCATCCTACTTTTAGTAGGGCCCTAAAACCCCTTTTGGGGACAGCTCTCTGTATAGGATATATTTTCCCCGTTTTGCGATTGCACAAGTAAAGAATGAAAAAAAAAAACTTTTTTTCACTGATGCCATAAGATTCAAAGTCTACAATACCATTGGAAGAGAGTTGAAATTGGGGAATTCTGATCAATTGGAGGGTAGGTGGAATATGATTACAAAAATAGATCTTTTCCCATCGGGAGGCTAATGTAATTTTCGGGTTAAAATGACCTTTTACCCCTACTTTAGCTAGAATAAATTATTTTTGTATTTTAATAAAAATAAATGCCTTTTTTAGATAAAATAAATGCCTGAAGCTCAAGGGCCAAGTTATTGAAAAATTTTAAAATTAAGGTTTTCAATAAAATTTAACTAAAAGCTAAAAGTAAAACAAACAGGCAGTTGTGATTTAAAAAGGGCCAGAAACCCGAGAATCTTGAAAGGAAACCCCAGCAAAACTTGAAAATGTAAATCCGCAAAGAACATCAACTGTCATTTTAAAATCTAAAACCCAACTTTTTGAATTTTTTAAAAAAAATTGCACCCTCGAAAACAGACAAAAAATTTGAGGAGCTGAAAAATGCAGAATTAGGTGAAGGCAAAAAATGAAGAACACATCACTAAAAAAAGATAGAGCAACCTCCCAAAAAATACAATATAGATTGATAAGAGGAATTAATTTGCAAAAATTAATGAACGCCCCAAAATCAATCTTACAGCAACTATGGTGTGAGATGCAATATTAAATACTTTCTCGCATCATTTCTGAATTTTTAGTTTTAAAAAATTTTTGGGTTTAAAAATTTTCGGGAACATTTAAAAAACAAAATATAAATTTGAAACCCAAAAAGTTTCAGTTCTTTGGGAATCGATCGGGAATTTTGGAAAATCGGTTGAAAATTTTGGGGCAGTTGAACGTTTATCCACTTTTTCATTACGGGGCTCAAAAGTTTTTCTTAAACAATTCGCTTTTCCGGTGCAGTTACAATATTTTCTCTTCTTACAAGGCGAAAAGAAAAAAGGGGACTTTTCCCTTTTTTAAGACTCTGGTCTTTTAAAAAAAATAATTGTTTACTTACGGTAGAAAAGGGAAATAATGGACGAAACAGGGGCCAATTCTTTAACTTGTTTTACCGAAATGTAAAAACAATTCAGATATTCCCCCAGATAAGTTCCGTTTATTTAAATTCTACCTCGTCTTTTGACCAAACCAAAACCCCCCGCAGTTCTGACAAATTAGCAATCCCGAAACGCCCTCGCAAACGTGTTTCTTTGCAGCTGCGACAAAATTGGGGGAAACGTTTTTCCCTTTTTTGGGCCAAAGTGATGCCCCAGCTAAGACGAAAAAGTTCGTGTGCCAATTATTACGGCTGCTCAAAGAAAAGTTGTACCTTACTTATAAACACCAAATCGAGTCCCCTGCCTGACAATGGCTGGGTTGTAATTTCATCACATAAATTAATACTTGATTTTTCCTGGTTTAAAATTGAAGGTGATCGAATGGGACAAAAAGATGCTGTGACTTGCTCTGGCATCAGATCCCCAAGAATGCCTTTTCAACTGCCTTTAGCCACGCTGCAATGGGGTTAAAGGAAAACAATGTTTTGAAAACTAAATTTTTCCCCGGGGGTTGCCATTTTCGGTTTCGATAGTAATTCGGCCCGTTTTCTGAATATCTCCGGGCAAAAACGAACTAAATTCGATATCTTTTTTTAAAACATTTTGTTTAAAAAATGCGGTTTACCTTTTTGCTTCTTTCTCATATTACCGACATTTTGCGAAATGGCAAATGTTCTTTTTGGGCCATCTTTTTGGGTATTAAAAAAATGTCAATTTGAGATTTTTAAGTTCTCAGGTTTCATTTGTACTAAGGTGGTCTACAGAACAAAGCAAAACTTTTTACTTTTCGCCCATATTTGTTTTTCCTTTTAATAAATCAATTGGTCTTTTTTTTTCCCACAAAAGGTATAATTAAAATCTAAATACTTTTTAATAAGATTAAAAAAATTATTATAAAGGGGGTTCATTAAAATATATAAAGTATGATTTTTAGTTTATTGGGGAAAATTGAAAAAAAATTGTTGAATTGCATTTAAATATTTTTTTAAATTGTCATTACATTTATTCTAAAATTTTTAATCTTAGAACTTATAAAACGAAAAACTAGCATTCTTTTTTAAAATAATATTTTTCTATTTATGTAGTGATTTATTTTTTTTAAAAAAAAAAATTGGTAAATTTATCTAAAAAGATGTAAGAAACGAATCTTGGATAAAATGTATTTTTATTATTTCCCCCTAAACTAATTCTTGTTTTTTGCTTACTTGTACAGGGTGGAAAGGGTACAGTTTCTTTCAAATTAATAAAAGAAAAAAAGCTCTTTTGCATTTGAATCAAAAAATTCAATAGGAAAGGGTTTTTATTTTGTAAATAATTTTATTTTAATTTTAAATTCTAGTAATTAAGATTTTGATTAAGTTCATAACTAACAACAAAAAAAAATATTTCATTTAATTTTTTTTCTGCAGTTTAAACAATTTTTTATAAATTTTTTTGTTTAAAACCATGTAATAAATTTTTATGTTTTTGACTTCCTAAAAAATTTATAAACTTATTTTTTTCAAAAAATGTAAAAATTAAAAAAAAAAACAAAAAAATTTTTCTTATTTGCATAGTTTGGGACATTTTTAATTGTCTGTAATGGTTTGGAATGTATATACTATGAATCAATGAAACTTAAGAATATTCAACTGTCAAATTTAGTGCTTAGTTCAAACTTATTTCAAAACTAGTATGCATAGGCCCAACAAATTTTAAACCTGTAGATTATTTCTTATTTTTTTATTAAAAATAACCTTTTTCTACATTAATTTTTTCAAAAACCCCTTTAAATTTTATCAATTAAATATTTATAAACGTGGTGTAAAAGGTATATTATTTTATATCTCTTTTTTTCAGACTTTGTAATTTTTAAAAGAATGGCTACATCTGAGGAAAAAGTCCCTCCAAAAAAACGGAAGAAAATTATATTCATTTTTCCCAAAATGAAGGGTCTTCACATCAGATTATAAAAATTGGAAAAAAAGTTAGTTTTTCCCTGCAAAGTGTTTCGTATGAAACGGCCCTTCATTTAAGTATGATGGGAAAATCAAAAAAACTCATTTATCTAGGGGAAAGGCATAAAGCAAATAATCAAAATATGCGAAACCCTGATTTGCCTTTTGAATTAAAGGGATCATAGAAGAATTTAAAAAGTAGCTCGTGAAATTACTCGGGGACCATTGGTATTTGTCATCCCCAAAGCTATCTTAGCATTGACTGTGCAATTAAAAAAAATCAAATTATTCTGACCCTTATTGCAAAAAAAACTTAACAAAAGCTGACAATTACGAAAACTTTAGCCCCTAAGTCAGGGGAAATTTTCTAAAGATTTAAAAAAGATAATTTTCCTTCCATTTTTTTTGCTTTAGCTTCCAACAAAAAATGAAGTTCTTTCCAATTGCTTTAAGTATTTTGATATCCACCCGGCTAAAACAAATTATTGATTTTTATGAAGATAGCAATGAATCGCCCAAATCGATTTTCAAACATATTATATTTTTTAAAAACATGATCTTGATCTTCTGTATCGTCGTATACGGCTGATAATGCATCATGGATTATGGTGTGAATAATTCATATTTCAGAAACGATGAGAATCCAAATTTTTTAAAAAGAATTGCAATTGCCATCAAAATAATGCTGCAAAAAAATGCGTAAAGCATTGTCATATGACTGAGAATTTGTTTTTGAAAATGTTTGGGGTTTTTCTAACAGTTCGAAAAAAGACAAACTGAGGCATTTTTTGAATTTATGTTTGGAATCGTGTTTAGCCACTTTTCTCGATGGTTTCTGTTTTAACTGAAAACAATTATACGTGCGGGCCGTCTATAAACGTATTTTATAAACCAGGAAAATAGAAACAAAATTGTTTCGAGTCTTTTAGGAATCAACAAAATGAACTAGAAAACGACTTGACTAGAAACCCTAACTTTGCCGGGTGTTATTTGTATTTTGTTCGCCATTTTATTACATTATTAAACAATTTGACTTTAAGAAATGACTTAATTTTCCGAATACTCAATGGATGTTAAAAGATAAACTTAGCTCAGATGAGAAAAAATTTTTTTTGGTAAAAGTTAATTTTTTATATTTTTTATCCGGTTGATCGTCGAAAATTTAAAAAGGAAGCTTGACTGTACGAAAAAGCAAAGATATTAAAAAGTGGTAGATTTTGAAAATAGTCCTTTCACTATTTTACATTTTTTAATTTTAAAAAGGGGGATTTTTCCTGATAAAATTTACAGGCTGCAAAGGAATAAATATAAATAAGATTAGACAAATTGTAGACGAAGCCCAAATTGTAGAAACGTTGATGCCGCCCAAATAATTGATTTCCCCACAGTTTCAAAGGGGCAAAATTTTTCACCCTCCAACTTTCAATGACTTCGAAAATTTTAACAATTTTGTCCTTTCCCTTTGAGCAACCGTGGAACTATTTTCTATTAGGGGAAAATTTTTTGGGGGATACTAGAAAAAAATGGGGGCGGAATTAGAAAAAAAGGGAACTGTTGACTAAATTGAATTAAAATGTCATGTGGAAAATTTTTTCTTTGTTAGTCCAGAACAAACGAGTTATTAAAAGGTTTTTCAAATCAGAAATATCGGAAGTAGATGCCATTACAGAAATGTATGTAAAGTTGTTTTTTGATAAATATGATCAAGCAAACTTATTAATTTTCTTTTTTGTGATGTAATTATCAATACATTTAATACATTTATTTGTATCAAATTGAAAAAAATTGATCGTTATTAATTAACAATATTTTATAAATTATTATAATTCTTTATTTTTATAAAAGGGTTTGTTTTTTTTTAAGATTTTAAATTTAAATTAAAATATAATAATTATATTATTTTTTAATATTTGTCATTTTTTGCTTTTAAACCCGGAATCAGTGATCCCCGGGTATGGGTTTTCCAAAAAGGTGGAAACCTATATTTTCCATCAAATATCGATTTTAACTCATTTTTCGATTTTTTCGATCGATATATTTTCCCCAAAAATATCGATATTAAAAAAAAAAATTCCTGATAAACCAGGGTAAAATAAATCTTTTTGATCAAATTAAGGGTTTGGGAAAAAATCGTTCGAAAGACAGGGTACACCCAAATCTTCCCAAACGTCCCCCTGATTCCCAAGACACAGATCCCACACCGGTCGAAAATCAAAACAAATTTACGACCGTATTATCAATCATGGTTACTTGAAAGTAATCTGCAAATGTCAAGGAATTTGTGGATTAGGTTAACATTCTGATAACACGGGTTCTCTTGCAGACTGGGGTTAAAAAATTGGGGAGGGGGATTACAAAGGGGTGGGTTTGCCCAAAAAAAAACTCACCCAACACAATGAATTGATACTTTTGGGTAATTTGGGGAATTTTTAAAACCCGAATCCAAAATTATCAAAAACCAACAAAACGAGACATTTTTGTTTTTTTAAATTTGATGGATTGGTGAAATTAACATTGTAAACATAAAATCAGATTTTTCATTACAGACCCCTAAGTTTTTACAAAATGCCTTTTGTTATGATTTTATGACAACAATAAAGGTCCCCTTAATTGTACTTCAGGGTTGTTTTACTAGTTTTCTTTTTTCCCCATTTTCTTCGTGCCTTTGTACTTTTCCCTTTCTGTGCCTTTTTTATCATTTTTTCCCTTTTCCTCCTGGCACTGCCTCTATCCAGCAGAAAACATACCCAAGCGGCAAAAAACCCCCAACAAACCGGCCCAAAAATGAAAGCAGTCTTTTTTTTGTGTGGCGAGGCTCCAGGAGGTTTTTAAAAATAAAAGGGAAAAAAGAAGAACCAGTGAAGATTTTTAATTTTTTTAGCGAACTCTTGGTGACTCCGAAATCATTGTATGTTTTTAATGGGTTAGATCCCTTTTTAGGGCAGCTTTTCCCCATTATATACCCCCTCATTTCCTTCCCGTTCTCGTCTCTTCTGGCAATCAAGTGTGAAGAATGAAATCTATAATTCTTTTTTCCCCATACCCATTTCAAGATTTGAAAAAGAGTCCCCAATAGCATTTTTAAAAGACGTGTCCCATAAAAAAAACCGTTTTCAGATCAGATGGGCATGTGTAACAAAAACAAAATTTTAGTTTCCCTTCCCAAGGCTAAGTATTTTAAAAGAATAAAAAAGTTATAAAATTTTTTTATTAATTTTTTTTTATAATTTCAATGGGGATTTTTTAATGTTTTAAACACAGCCCCTACTTTTTTGCCTATTTTAGATAAACAAAACCTGAACTTATCTAGCATTTCCCAAACTTTTGTTGATGTAAACCAGTTATTTTAAATTGAACAATCATCTTATATTTCCAAAAAGCACCTAATAAAGTATATTTTATACAATATGAATATTTTCTTTCCCAAAATTGGAAAAGTCAAGGACTACTAGCACACAGGGACCAGAAATTGTGAGAATGGTATCTATCAGGAATCAAACATGACCTCAAAAATTATTTTCTACAAATCAGAATGTCTTTGTTATCTACTCAAATTTGAATATTTTCATGATATGAAAAAAGGCAAATATTTTTTTAAAAAAATTAAAAATTTTCCGCATTTAACTAGTGATCAATTCAAATACAGACTAAATCCTTTATTTTTACTTTGAGCAATTTAGTTTATAATTGAGTTTTTTAAAATTTTTTTTCCAACTGTTGAGAACAATTAGTTTTATCCAAAATAAATAAATAATTAATAATAGTATTGATCCATTGAGCAGGTTTTCCATTCTCTTTTTTCTAAATTTGGTATGGAAACTTATGGTAATCCCTAATCGAGATAGGATAACCATCCACAACAAAACAATTATATTTATTACATGCCCAAAATTATCTTTTAGGAAAAAAAATTTCCCCTCTACAGTGGATTTCTCAAGCAACATGGATATTTTGTTTTTGAAATTGCCACCACCCCTGCAAAATAAATTTTTTGAGGTTTTTTCAATTTTTAAATTTCTAATTTGAATGAAATATTACTTTTAAAAATATTTAAAAAAGGGAAAATTTATTTAAATAAATTTTACTAAAAAATTAGAGCCATTTTTTAAAAAGGGATTTAAAATTTGTAAATGGAAAAAGTTGTAGCTTTTTTAAGTACATTTTTACTTTTTTAAAAATACATTTAAAGTCATTTGAGGTCCTTTAACTCATAAATCAATAGTGTTTTCAAATCACTGGGAAAATTTCATATTAATGGCGTAGAGATATTTAAAAAATACACTTGTGTAATTTTGAAAAAAAAAAATACAAAAATGAACTTTTTAATTTTCAAAATTTAAAAAGCATTACCTATTTGAAAAAATTTGGGGAAAAATTTGGGGCCATTTTTTAGAAATCTTGGAAATTTTTGAAAATGCGAATTTGGCTTTTTCAGATAACTGTTTTCTTTATTTTTATATAACATTATTTAAAACATAATTCATAAATCAATAACAATTGCGTAATGAAATGTAAACACCCCGGGGGACAAGTAAATAAAATTACTTTTTCATTTATAAGTTAAAAAAAAAAAAAAGAATAAGAGCAATAAGGTTTTTGTCAACTTTTAAGTGCATTTAGACTATCCCCACCAAAGTTGAAAAACATTTAGGTTTTGAAAAATCTTTTTTTGTAATTTTTAAAATTCAAATTTGGACAACCCCAAAGTTTAAAAAAAAAGTGCATGATGTTAATGAAGAACTAATTATGGACAACAAATTTATTTGAAAGAAATTTTCTCTTTAATTTTATAGGTGTAGGAAGGCTGAAAAAAAAAAATTTTTAATTTAAAATTCAGTTTAACCATGAAGAAAAAAAATTGGGCCCTTTTTGGAAAAAGGGGGAAATCTATTTGCATTATTGGATGCCAAAATTTTTAAAAAATAAATTTTAAAAGGAACACCGTAAACGGGCAAATTTATCCACTTTTTCCGAATACATGTATACGGAATTACAGTATGAAAGTTTTGTATCTTGGAAAATTTATTTTGAATTTCAATGGTTAAAATTTAAAAAACACTTTTAAAAAGGGGGCATAGGAGTTTTACATTAACTTAATTTGAAATTGCAAAGTTGAATTCTTTTGGCCCTCCCAATCAAATTTAAAAAAGGATTTTTCCACAAATAAATTCATTGACCATTGACCAGTTCTTTCATTAAGATTTTTTTTAAAATTTTATAGTTTGTGGAATATTGGGGATAATTTGAATTAAAAAAAATTTCAAAATAAGATTTTTCAAAAAAAGGTCCAAATTTTTGTTTCAATTTTTTAGGATTAGTACCAAACAAACCCCAAACGTTACAAAAACGCCAAATACCCATTCTTTTTTTTTAAAAAAACAAACATTTAATATTTTTTACTTGTCTCATGTTGGGAATTTAATTTTAAGCGATTTCTTTATTTTTTTGTATTTAAGACATGTCTTTAAATAAAACAAATAAATTTTTAAACTCAATTTGACACAAGTGTATGTCGGGCCCCCAGTTAAACTATTCGGCCCAGGTGCGCCATACTACCGTTACAAAAATATTTTATTCCTGGAGTTTGAAAGACTGCAGAACATTCTACCCTTCTTAATCCCCTGGGAAAACTTCCCTTTCGTTTTTTTTTTGAGATGTTCTCACTTTTTTCAATCCCCCTTTGTTTTGTAAATTTTTCCTGGGTCAAGATCTTGAATCAGGTATATCCCTTTCCCTGTTCTTTTTCTATTTTCCTCTCTTTTAAAATTTATTTTGTGCACTTTTCAAACCAAAAATTCATGCAGATGTCATTGAAAAATTATTTAAAAGCATTTGGGGCTCATTTTTAGCTTCATTCCTACCAAAAACTTTAAGTTCATCCATTAAAACCAATTAATGGTCTTTTTTACCAGGAGCTTTTAAACCCAAAGGGAAAAATTTCCTAACAGGGGGTCAAACAACACAAAGCACAGAAGGGGTGCAATCTCTTGGGAAAAATTCCCCCTTTAATCTGAATACTCCTTGTTTCTAAGTTCTTTTCCCTTTTATTGGGACCTGGATCCCACCATTCTAGCCTTTTAAAACTAATAAATCAAGAAATAATGATCTCCCGGGCTTTAAGATGTAATCATGTTTGGGGAACCTTCAAAAAAATCCCAAACAAATTTTAGTTTCCTTTTATCTCAAAGCTATTTAAACAAGATTTCTTAAAACATAAACCTTTCGACATACTTTTTTCCCAATAGGGGAAATTTGGAAATTTTTTCTGGTGTTCTCCCTTTTCCATGGCAGCTTCAAGAGGAAATTTAAAAAAAACATCTATTATTGTCTGAATGCAACTTACAATTTCAGTCGGGCTGGCAAAAATAGTGATCTTGCTCTGAAAGCCATTAATAAATTAACATTAGAAAAAATGCTAAAATTGGGCTGGGTTCGGGGAAAGGGTTTTTCTGCCCGGTTTCAGGGAAATTTAAGGGTTTTTATTTTTAACAAATTAAGACTATGATTACGACATATCTATGGGGCGTATTATTGATATGCAAGTTACAAGTCATATTATATTAAATTTCTGATCGTTTTTGGAGTAAAATTTGGTGTTTGGCCTTTTTGACAAAGGGTGGAACAGTTGCTGAGTCTAAAGCATAAAAAACGCTGATGATCTTTTCCCGGGATATTGATGTTACTCAAAATATCTAAAATCTCATTATCATTTGGCAAATTTGTCTCAAACTAATAATTGGGCCCGTGAAATTGTTTTTTCCCCAGGGGGCCTCCCCTTTCCGATAAAGGGGCCTGCCCGGGGGCAGTGTGAAATTTCAAGTATTATCAACTTTAATAAAAAAGACTGCTCGCCAAGCAAAAACCCAAAACAAACGGTTGGGAAATCAAATTGCGTATCTTTAAAAACAATGCCAAAAGGGAAAGGGTTTAGTATTAAGGGAAGCTTTGGGAAATTTTGAAAGGTCTTAAGAAATCTCAGTAAATCCTAAACACATCCTTTTTTTTATTACAAAATATTTTTAGTATTGTTAATAAACTAGATTCCTTTTATTAATATAAATGAAAAACCAAAAAAATTTTTTAAAAGAAAATTTTTAAAAATATTAAATCATTAAATTAAAATTTTTAAACAGATTTAAAAACTTATAGCGGGTTTCAAATTTATAATAGAAATAGAACAGCGCCTTTTTAAAGGGTCCTTTTAATTTTGGGCCCCAACCAAGAAAAAATATTAAATTGGGAAACTGTAATTTGACACACAATGGTAAAAAAAACATCAGATCCTTTCAATTTTATAACTTTTGAACGTTTTCTTCATATGTTCTTTTCTGTTTTTATTAAAAATAAATTTGATCATAATAACCTAGGTAATGCTGTCTATATTGAAGAAAATTTTATTTAAAATTGAAATCCCGGGAAAAAGACATCTGGACAGATGATATACCTCCTTTCAAGATCACAAATTATGAAAAAGTTATTTATCTTTTTTGAAAATTTCTGGTGTGTTTCCTGCAATTTGGAAGTCTGCGAGAATTTGTCCTATTTTTTTAAGAAGGGTGATCATAGTATTATTTTAATTATGCCAAATCATTTGTTGTGTAACTTTTGAAAACCAAGAATCATCCATGAAAACCTCTACCTGCATTTAAACCACATATAAAAAAAAATTATCATGATTTTGAAAACCAGATCTATGGGCACCAATCTTCTCCTTTTTAAACTTTTCATTTTAGAATTGCAAGTTTAGTTTACAGATTTTTAATTTTGACACCTTATCCAGATGATACAAAAGAAGAACCTCTTTATTTCCCGATAAAAATTTAACGTTTTTTAAACTATTTTTCAATTTTGGTACCTCTGGGTATTGTTCTGGGTATTTTCCTTTTCATGCCCTTTCCCTTGGGCCCTTTTTTTTAAAATTTTATTAAAAAATTTTTTTTTTTCTTTTGCATCTTGGTTTTTGCTGGTTAAATTAATCCCGTAAACACTGCCCGGGCTGCGATAATCTTAAGATAACCTTTTTATTTTTTAACAACTGGGTTTAACCCAAATTGACGAACCCCGATAAATGATACTATCATTTAGTATGTCAAAAAGATGTCAAAAATTTTTAACATAAATTTTAATATTTCAAAAAAATCCCAGTATTTTAAAGACCTTGGGGTAAATTTTGATTTCATTTATCATTTAAACATATTTTTGAACTGGTTTATTCAATAAAAAAAGGCTTTCTTTGACATTGGGGAAAAATCACCCCCCCGTTAGGTTTTTTAGAATTTTTTAACTCTACTGTTAAATATTTGATTTGCTACTGTAATATATTGTTGCTTGTTATATTACAAATCTTTGCATTCTATTATAAGTCTGTAAATGGCTATATCCCACTGGCTTTTTTATTTAAAGAAAATTTAAAAAAATGATGGTTCTTCTCTGTTGTCGTACATTTTGTTGCTTGTGCAGTTATAAAATTATACAAAAGGCAGAAAGTTTGGCCTGTAGTTCTTAAGTGTTCCTACTTGGGGGCAAAAGAAAATGCAGCAAGTGAGCAATTTGGAAATTCTTTTTGGGTTTTTAAACAAATTTTATATTATCATCATCATCATCATCATCTTTATTTTATGTTTATTCAATAGAATTTGATGTAATTCACAAAATAAAAATTTAAAATTTAAAAAAACACATTATTATGAATCTCAATAATTTATGACAACACTTGGTTTAATTAAGAAACTTAAAAGTTTTTTAGTGGGCTAGCATTAAAAAAACTATAATTTTTTTTAGTTCTTTTTTTTTGTCCTACCATTTAGTCACCACACTTCACAAAAATTAGTTTTCCCTTTCCTTTCCCAATCATAATTATTAAACATTTCTTTAAAAACTAAAATTACTACCCCAATTCTTTGGGGTATTTTTTTGATATTATGATTTATAAAAATTAATACGACTGAATACATAGTCAGAACTACATACCAATGTTTCAAGTTCCATGAGATCAATCAACCCTTTGCGTTGTTTCACAAAACTAAACCACTAACCAAAACCCAAAACATCTAATAAACCATCACAAGACGTCCAAATTAGTGAAGACTTTTGATATTGATGTAGTAGATCAGAGTATAAATAACCTCAGGGATTATACGAAACCCTTTATGTTCACATTTCCACGATGTTCATTAATCATCATTTACATACCATAAATTATAATTGTGGTACCTAGATAAAGATATCTTGATTGATTTGATACCATGAGATAATTGTGATACTTTGAAATGGAATACAAATCCTTAGATCACCTCCTTTGATGTAATTTGGATGCCCATATCCTCTTTAAATTTCAATGGAACCTGAAGAGGTGGACATATGTGACAAAAACATTGTAATAATAAAAAAAATTAACAATAAAGCCAATAACATCGGGATTTTGCTTTTCCTGCTCACGTTCAAAGACCAGTCCTCTACCAACATTCCTCACCTTTTATTTACATTATTGTTATTACTTCATTGTTCTAGTAGTATTATTGGCACAATATTGTGAATTGGTGCCCTAGAACAATTCAAAAAGTATTTAAAAAGGGAAATTTTTTTCTTCAATAAATTTTTTTTGGGAGTCTTAAAGGAAGTGAGAAAGTGGGGAAATGTGATAAAGAATACATTGTCAATATTAAATTCTGTCAAATTTCAATTGTGTTCATAATGATTGCCATTGAGCATTAGCTGAAGAAAGTACACTAATTTCCCCCCTCTCTTTCTTCTAGCAAATGAAAGTGGAAAGAGATGGTACAGTTAACATAATGGCATATTCCACAACAACATTTCTTTTTTGGATTTGATAATACTGAAGAAATATGATTCAAGACATCTCAACTGGTTTACAGGCAGACAATCCACACTGATCAGTTGGGAAAAAGGTTTTGGAGAAAAATATTGAAATGATGAGCAAGAATAATACAAAGATAATAGAAAAATGATGAAATAAAATAATTAATGTTAGAATTGCTTTATTAAAGAATGAGAAAATGTATGAAAACCCAATTTATCTTTGCACTTTAAGTTTACGTTAGAGTACATCAAGTGCATACCAAGCAGTAGTAGAAATAATATAAAAAAAAAAAAAAAAAAATTATTTCCAAAGTTGTTAACCTGAATTTTTATATTTTGGGATGAAAAACAGCAACTAAATTCACTTACTTTTCCTGACTTTCTGGCAACTGACAAATGAAAACTTTCTTCCAACCATGACACCCGTAAAAGTTGAATTTCCCAAAATTGCTGGTTTTATTATCTTCCAAGCACTGAAGAAGTGCAATAGCAATAAATGCAGCCGTGGACACCAGGTGTACTCTGAAATTTAAGATACAGTTTTTTGATGAAATTATAGTTTAATCAAAATTTTCTGAATTAATTGTTTATTCTATGCAGTACTTTTGGTCTAAAAAAGGGTAATAAGAACTAACTTCTTTAAGAATTATTTTTAATAATGCAAAAAACAATTAATTACTAATGATTACTCATGATTAAAACTGTCTCTGATTTACAGTAGTCTAATATCATTACTAGGAACAGAATTTATTGTAATAAAATGAAAATACGTACATATATATGTACTTATTTTTCCAAAATATCAAGACAAAATATAAAATAGTAAATAAAATTCATTATTGAGTTAAAATTTTTCTCTACAAGCTTTCCAATAGAAGCAGCTGATTAGTTCTTAACAAGCATTGAATTACGGAAATAGGTTATCCAATACAGAAGTAATTCTAACTAGATTTCACCACATGTGAATTTTATTCAAATATGAAATACATGCATAGTATATTAAAAGTTTACAAGAAGCTGATGTTCCTGTGAATAGTAGTATTTAATGGATGATGGATCGCGGGGGGGTTAAAGAACCCCAATCGAAAAACGTGGTAAGGCAATTTCTCTAAAAAATTTGTTAGTTTTTTAAAAATGTGCTGTTTGAAACATGAGCAAACACGTGTTTGAAATTACTTTTGTTCATAGAAATCTGCTTATTCTTGACTCAGTCGAGTAAGGGGTACAATTTTGGAAATATGGTGGTCATATTGCTCACTCAACTACATTTGATTTTAAGAAAGATGATTCCCAACATATAATGCAAGCGATCTGAAATGTCGCTTTAAATATATTAAAAAAAAACTAAACATAAATAGAGGTGAAAAATGTAAAATGTTAATTATACAAAAAGTAAAAATATGTAAAATAAAATAGCTTAATGATCACAACATCTTGTAAACTAAATAATATTTTTGAAAGGGAGTTTTCTAGTTCTGCACAAACATTAATTACATGGGAAAACCCTCCCAAATCATAACGTGATGATCCATTATAAAAAGAGTAAAATAAATATATTAGTAAACAATGAGAATTTATGTTTGCAAGTTGTCTGGGCAGACACATCATTAATTACAAAACAAACGTTAGAAATTTATTCCTAATATATGTTGTCAAAGAGATAAAACAGATATCAGATCGCAGGTCAGATGTGACATGTGACCGATCTGTGTGTGACATTACAAAAGCTGTACTGCATCTCTAAGTCATTAGTATATCCTTTCAGTCATGAACTGCAAGCTCAAATATTTTAGTTATTTTATTTTCATTGTAACCTCCTTCATTTGGCAAAATAAATACTTCCTTTAAAAAGGTTGTTTGCAAAGGAGAAGAGTATATAGTACAATTTCAAGTACTACAAATAAGTTTTTTAAAATGATTTTGGTATTGAATGTAGGATAAAACATTTCTAAGTAATTTTTTTTTAAGAAATTTTCACACCTTACTGCAAATAAACGGGGAGAAAAATATATCCCCTATGCTCAAGACATAGAAATTGCAAGATACAAAAGAGAAAATACAATAAATGTAAGCAAACGATAGAGGTCAAATTAATAAAAAGTAGAATTTATTAATTTGTAATGAAATAAAAATTATTAATGATATGATATCAAATAAACATATTGGGCATTTCATTTAATGATTTCTGACCACACAAATTGATGAAATTTCATCATTCCAACAGACAGGTTCACAGTCATTGGCTTTCCCCAGAAGACCAATATGAGGGATTGTATAACATACAAATTAGTGAATTAACCTCCCAATAGCCTTCTATCTGCAATATCAATGGACAAAAATCAAACTGGAATTAATGAATAGTTTGTAGAGTAAGAGACCTTTATCAATTTTTATAATAATATCAATTGTTATATCTTTAAACATCCCAAACTTATTTTTCACATATCAATCTGTCATGGTTGGATGAAATTGGTTTTGTTAGTTGTAGATTTCAGGCAGATGGGAAATAAGAGATATTAGTCCCATAAGTGTGGTGCACGTTGTTTCCTCAGGAGGTGGCAGTGATCTTCCCACTGGATGGCAAAACGCACCCCACCTATCATATGCTAGAGGGTTCCCACAACCAGGGATCTCCTACGCAGGGCACCGCTCCAGCTGGGACAAGCTCTAAGCACTCAACCCATCTCCGGCAGGTGTGGTAGTGTAGTCATTCTGTAAGAGTGTAAGGGGTGAGGGTGGGACAAGGAAGAGGATGGAAGATATGCGCGGTCCGTGTCTGTTGTTAGGGTACTGCTCTGGCATTTCCTGGTGTTGATCAGAGAAACCACGGGAACTACCGATGAGCTGCCACTCTAGAATCTCCAAACAGCTACTGAATTTGACCTAGCTGAAAAGCTATGTTGAAAATCTTGCCACTGTTGGGACTTGAACCCATGACCTCCAGGTCAGACACACTGTAGTAACATCAGTTGATGCACTGAGCCACCTCCCGGTTGGTTGGATGGGAAAATTGACATCCTTGATAACATCTAATGGGAAAACATTTATAATCTCCTTTGGCTATAAAAAGGAGCAAAAGCAGTCTAAAGTTGCAGTTCGATTTACAAATTTTGAAACTTAATTGAATACAATTTTTAAAAACTATTTACTCCTTTTTTCTGAAATTTGTTTTTCTCAAAATATCCCTCTGTGAACCAACTGCATTACACTGTACAAAGGGGTATAACCAAAATGGATATTCCTGATCAATCTGGTGATATCAGGCCCTTCAAATTTTAAACTGATCTTTTCCTTT
>CAXIVR010000076.1:0-15065 GCA_964035755.1 Teleogryllus oceanicus | reverse complement strand
GGGGTTTATAAATATAAATTTTTAAATCCCACGAAGGGATAGGGATGTAGTGGTTTGGGGGAGAATTGGGGAAATTGGGCCTTTTAAAAATTCCCCGAAGGTCTTGATGGGGAAACGTCTAAAAAACAATTTTTTTCCCCAATAACACTTCCCAAAAATTTAAGGTATATAGGTTTTTTAAAGGGATCCCCCGGGTGGTGAAAAAGTTCAGAATGTTTGGGCCCGCCAACACCAGACGTCCAGCAAAAAGGGGGGTCATCTCAAGACCTGGGGCGCCCGAAGGTTTTGCCAGTTGTCTGTCAGTGTGAAGTAATGGAGGGATAAAATTGTTTTTTGACTTATGTAAAAAGCCGGGGGGTTTGGGGGGGTCTTTCCCCCAAACTGATGTGGATGTCTGGGTTTTGGGCCCTTTTCTGTCAGTGGAAAATTTGGGGGATAAAGGTTTTTTGTACTTATGAAAAGCCGATGGGTTTTTGGTAGGGGGCTTTTCACCCGACTGATGTGGGCGCCCGAAATTTTTCCCGTTGTCTGTCAGTGTGAAGGGAATGGAGGATGTTGTTTTTTGTTTAAATTTAAAAAGGGCCCGATGGGTTTTTTTTGGGAGGAGGTCTTCCAAGACTGATTTGGGCGTCTGGGGTTTTGCCAGTTGTCTGTCAGGAGAAAGGAAAGGAAAAATAAAGTTGTTTTTGTCTTATGTATTAATAAGAATTGGGGTTTTGGGAGGGGTTTTCAAAACCCTTTTTGCAAAAACTTTCAGAATTTTGATTTTGGAATCTCCCACATCAGTCCCAAAATGCAATTTTCCCCCAGGCAAAACGGACAAGCCCGTTTTTTTTTCGTTGTTTGTTTAACGAAATATGAAAAAGAAAGTCAAATGGGGTAAAATTTTTTTTTTATGTTTTTTAAGGAAGGGAAAGGAAAATTTTCACTGTAGGGAAAATGTTAAAAAATAAGCTTTCAAATTACTTTTGAAAAAGTATGTTTTTTTGTGTAAAATCTTTAATATCATGGGTCAATTTAAAAGCGTAATGACTTCTTTTTTAAATTTTTTTTATAAAGTGTAATTTCCCCTTAGGAACATGTAGGTTTCCCCCAAGACAAGGAAGGGAGTTGTTTACATTAAATTTTGAGGGGATCTTTTTTTTTCCATAAAAAACTTCTTTTGAATTCAAAAAATATACATCTGTAGGTGGAAGAATCTTAATTTATTGAACTAGGTTTCAAGACTAGCTTATGAAAGGTTTTTGGCATTGTTTTGGTTAATTTTAGGATAATAAATGTGGGGGCTTTAAAAGGGGATTTTCCCAAAAATTTTTCCAAAATTTTTAAGTGAGTGTACGTTTTTAAAACAATTGTCATAAGTGTCTGAATGATGGAGCTTGACCTCGGGGTTTTAGGGATACAAGATTTGGGGAGCTTTTTAAGATTTAAATGGGGGTTTACATTGGGGCCCCTGGGGTTTTTATGCCGAGGGGAAAATTTTTTTCTGGGATATTGTAATATTACCTTTATAAACCGAGGGGGGTTTATTTGGGTTGGGGATTCATGAATTTTAGAGAGACAGTCTTGGTTTATGTGTATGAAGAGTTAGTGGTCTTTAAACCAATTTTCTAGTGCATGCAAGGGTTTTTTGTTTCTTTTTTAAAATTTAGTGTTTTTAAAGGGTTTTCTAAATTTGTAAATTGAAAATAAATTTCAAATTGCTTTTAGGGGGAACTACTTGGCCCGTTTAATAAATATGATTTGATCCATTGGGTTTCAATGCCTTGGGTTCCCCAACATTTAGTTTTTTTAAAAAATGGGATGATTAGGGGAACCAAAAATTTTTTAATAAAAATGCAAATTTTTACTTATTTTTTCCCAAAATTCACGAAAAAAGGAAAATATATAAAAAAAAAATTATTTTTTTGTTGAAAATTGTTCTCTACAACATTTTCTGAGATTGAGCATCCATGGCTTTGGATGGAGGCTTTGGAGTTAGTGAAAGGTTTATTTTCAGAAAGTTTGTACACCTTTGTTTCATCCCCCACAAGAATTTTATTCATAATATAAAAAAGTTCAATTTTTATTAAAAGGCCCCAAAAGGGTGGTATTCAAGTGGGAAAAGAAAAAAGGTTCCCGTGATGGAGTCCCGGGGGGGTGTTTGGGGGAAGAAAAGGGGGGTTAAAATTCCCCCCAGCCGAATCCCAAAAATGCGGCGAACAAAACGGGAAAAGTTTTTAGTTTTTGATGAGTAACAAATTTCTGTTTGGGAAAAATTGAAGAAAATTTGGGTTTAAAAATTCTTGTTTAAAAAAACCGTTTATCCTTTTTCTTTAATTTCCCCTTGAATGGAGGGGGTTTGTTTAAAATTCTTTAGAAGATATGATGGTCATAAAAAGGGGCACCATTACTTTTGGGTTTGTAAAAAGGGTGATTCCGAATACATATCACAAAAACAAAATCTGGGAAAAATTCCCTTTCGACATAAAATTTAAAAAATGTATTAAATATGTAGTAAAAAGGTAAAACAATGAAAAAATATGGGTTATACCAAAATATATTTAAAAAGGAAAATAAAACAAATTCTCAATCATTTAGAAAGTCTTAAAATTTAAAAAACATTTTTTCAATGCAGGTATCTAGTTCCTGGTTTTGCAATTTTTAAAAACTTGTTTTTTTAGAAACCACTTTTTCCTATTTGACATTGTTTTTACTTGCCCATTTTACATGTATAAGGGTCATTATTATTTTATTTTCAAAACCTACACTACCAACTGTTTAAAGTCCCCCTTTTAACTATTGTTTTTCACTTTAACCCAAAAAAAATAGTTAGAAGAAAAATTTCATCAAAACTAAAAATGTAGTGAGAGGTCAGGGTAAATCATAGTTATAGTATTGTGTAAGGTGGGGAAAGTGCACCCCTTTATGGGACAAATGTGGGGCCCAAATTTTGGGGATAAGAAAAAAGTTTAGCATTTTGGGAAAGAGAATCATGTTACTTTATATTTATTTGTTTTATTTCAAAAAAAGTAAAATTTTTTGCCAAAATTAAAAAGTTTCTGAAATTATCAACACAATCCCGAGATATTTTCTCTGTAATTTAAAGATGAAAAAAAGCCAAAAACATTGGCCCTGTTTGAGAATGCTGTTTTTCTTTCTATATACAAAAAAAACTTTTGGAGAACCCCAATATATGAAAAAAATTTAAAACTTTTTTTGAAAAAAAAGTAAAAAATTTAAAAGTCTTTCAAAAAAACATTCAGGTTTTAAACCCATGAACTTGATTCACAAATTTTAGTTAAAAACAATTCCTGAAAAAAACAGCATTTTGGGGTAAAAAAACCTTTTTCCTGGAATGAGGAAATTTTTTTTTTATTGGTCATTATCAGTCATTCCAAAAGCACAACTTCATATTTAACATTGAAACTAGAACAAATTATAACTCCCAAATTATATTTCCCAATGGGAAATTTTAAAAAAACTTGCCGGGGCCAAAAAAGTTAAAACTAAAAAAATTTAACCATTAATGATAAACATTTTTTGAATGTTAAATAAGAAAGAAATCCAAAAATCCATGGTCTTTAAAATTAGCAATATGTGTATTGGCACATCCTGAAATTTCATTTTTCAAGGGTCTTGTCATAGAATGCCCCAATAGGTATTTAAATTTGAAATCCCCAAACATCTGTCAATGGACCAAATTTTTGCATCCAAAAAGTAGTTTTATTTATTTTTTTTATTTTACGTCAAAACAGAAAAACCCCATGACGTGCCTGGGGAAAAAATGAACCAAAAAACATTTTTTAAAATTCTTTTGATCCCCACACCTTAAATCATATACTACTTAAATTTTTAATTTTTAAAGGGGGAAAAAAAACGAAAACTCCCCCTGTAATAAAATCTATATTCAAAGATAAAAAAACAATAAATTTTGGCTTTTACTTCCCGCCATGACAAAAATGAAAAAAGATAATTTTAATAATTGGGTTTCCCTGAATTCTAGAAGATGGCCGAAAATGGGAAAAATTTAAAAAAGAAGAAAAAAAGGGGCCATCTCAGCATTTGCTCAATGGATCAGGGAAAAATGGAAAAAAAAACCTGATCGGGTGGGGTCATTGACCCCCGGGAAACTGTATAAGTAAATGGTTTTACAGGTTTTTTAATTTTATTTTTACAGTCCCAAAAGGAAAAAATGCATTATGTATCATTGTTAAAAATAAAAAGTTACTTTTTTGTGATGCCATTATAGTCTCTAATTGTATATAAACAGGGTTTTGCAGCAGAAAAGATTTCATTGGGGTTTAAACTTTTTTATTAAAATTTTAAACGTTTAATGTCATCTGGCAAAGGGGAAAATAATGTACATGTATTGTATGTGAATTTTTGTAATGAGCTGTTGATACTGTCCCCGATGAATTGTTTCTACGTCGTGTTATAATTAGACTTGGCATTTTTTGAAAAAATATTCCGCCCCTTTAAAGGGCATTTTTTAAAAAACCGAATTTTGTAAATAAAAAAACACGGTAATGGGAGAATTCCCAGATTAATTTAAAAGGGGGCACATGAATCCCGGGGGGGGATTTGGGGTTTTTATTCTTTCAATTGTTTTTTAATCTAAAAGTCTGGGAGCTATAAGATGTATTTCCCCCGAAAATTTGCCCCCATCTCAGGGGAAAGAAATTCATGAAGTACACAACGAGCAGTATGAAGGCTGACTTTAATTTTTTTAAAAATTTGGGAAAGCTGATAATGAACTTAATTTTTTGTTCAATTCCTTTAAAAGGACGTTCCATTAAAGGGTTTTACTGAATTGAGGGGACCTAAAAATTTTGTAGCCTTAACATCAGTCAATGGTACAGTTCATTTTTAATGGAGCCGGGGAATTTTTTTTTGAAATGGAAAAATGCATTAAAACCTTTTTTTTTGTTTACTATTAATTTTTATTTTGGAACCAATTTGGGAAAAATCTGATATTTACTATTTGGTTTTTTTTGGCAAAAAGGGTGTTTGTATCATCCGCAAAGAAACCTTTTTTCCTTCCAAAAAGTCGAGGGGGATATCGTTTGCAAAGTAGGGGAAAGGGAAAAGGGCCTAAAATCGATCCTGGAAGGAAATCCCTGCAACAGGCAAAGAGTCGGAAAGGTGCGTACGTAATGTTTTCCCTCTTCCCGTAAAAAAAATTTCAACCCCCTGAGATCGGTTTAAGGTACGAAATAACCCCTTAAAAGGGAATACCACAAAATTTCCCCCTTTGGGGAATTTGGGAATATTCTCCGGGGAATGACATCAAAAACTTTAAAAGATCTTTAATCCCTAGGTGCCCGTTTTGGGTCCCAAAGATGAGGCGACATCTTTTAAGAAAGAAAATATAGCTTTTCCAATTGAAATTTTATTTTTTAATTCCATGTTTGGGAATCTAAAGGGGTCGTGTTTAGTGAGAAAAGGGTTTCCCTTTTTGCACTGTTTTCTAATCTTTTGAAAAAAATGATAGAAAGGGAAAAGGGGGTGATAATTTTGAATTTCATTTTTTTTTCCTTTTTTAAGGGATTTAAATTTTTGTTTTTTTGAAAATTCTGGGAAAGTTCCCGTGCATAAAGATGCCCTTAAATATGTGGGGTTAACGGGGGTATAATGGCTTTCGCCTGTCTTTTAAAAAAGAACCAAATTCATCTAAATGGGCGAATTTTATTTTTTTGTTTACCGATTATTTTGAAAAATTTATAGGAAGAAGTTTCGGGAAAAAACAGGGCCCCCAAAATTTTTGGTGAAATGTTTTGTTTTGGAATTTTTTGCCTGAAGACCCATAGTGAGATCGGCGAAATTCTTTTTAAAATTTTTAGTTTAAAAGATTAGCCACTGTTGCCGGATCGTTCACATTTATATCTTTATATTTTAAAAAAAACATTCCTATGGGGTTTTTAGGGATTTGGAGAATTTTTTATATTTTCCCTTGCTTTTTAAATTATTTTTAGTTCAAAAAAATCCTAATCGTTTTTTATGATTTTAGCCTGGCATGACTTTTCGTAACAATGTTTTGTATTTTTTAAAGTAGATAAGGGAAAACTTTTTAGAAAGTCATGACGTTTAGAAATAAAATGAGCGTTTATTTTTTTCACAATGTTCGAATTCCTTTTTTGATCCAAGTATTACTTTTTTGTAAAAAGTTTAATTTTCTTTTTAATGGGAAAACCCCTGGGTTTAAGAGGAAAGGAAAACTTTTTAAAAGAAAATTATACAGGTCCCTTTGCGTTTATAAACTGGCCCCCCCAAAGATTTTTTCAGGGAGTGGGTTTGTAAAAACTTCATGTTAACCATAGTAAATCCTGCACATGTTTTATTTATTTTTGTCAGTATTCATGTTATTATAATTGAAAAATTTGTGCATCATGGTCACCAACGATTATTGTTATTATTTCAAACTAGTTAATTTTTTTTTAATTTGATCCATTGGCTTTGGGTTTAAGAGTATTCCGTGTGGGTACGTTCATGTAATATCTAAATTAAAAAAAATGAATTAAAAATTGGGAAAATGCTCCCTTTTTGTTTCGCTCAAAAAACAATATTGAAAACTCCCAAAAAACAATGGATTTAAACAAGTTACTAATTTTGTTGGGGGGTTTTTCTAGATTTTCTGAAATTTTAAATAATCTAAAACGCTTTTTGGGGGTCCGTAGATGCAAAAAAGATAATTTAAGTGCAGTAAGAGTACAACTGTTATTTTCAAAAATTTTCAACTGCATATAAATTTAATTACAAGAAAGGGGAGGGAAACAAATTTTTTTTACATAAAAAAACGAACCTGTAAGAAGGGGGTTTTATTTTTATTCCCTTTTTTTACAATTTAAAATTGCGGTAAAAAATAGGGGAAATTTTGGGTTGGGTTTGATCCCTTATGAGATAAACCAAGTTCTTTAAAGCAAAGAACATCTATTTGACTGATCCCCTTAATGTTTCCCCGATAAATTTTAATTTTATTTGAAAAAGATTGCACTTTTGATGCATTATTTGAATCTTTTTAAAATTTTCCAAGGATGTTTTTCTGCTGATCTTTTTTTGTTGCTCTTTTTTTATCTCATTTTTACCCCAGTGGGGGTCGAAGGAAGGATCATGTCCCAGCAGTGTTAGAGGTGAGGGAAAGGGGTTACAGATGTAGGGAATGGGAAACATGGGGGAGGTAGTACAAAGGTTAGGTTTTAGGGAAAATAAAATTGGGGCCAAAGGGGGTTTTGGGGATGGAAGAGAACTGGAGATGAGGTGGGGATGAATCTTTTGGAAAAGGGTACTGCTTTGGGGGGAAAGGGGTTTTTTGGAAATTTTTACCAAGGGGAGTTTTCCGACAAGGTTCAGAAGGAAAAATGCCGGGGGAAGTGTTTTTCTGAGAGAAAAGTTGCTTTAAAAATTGAGCATGTGTCCTCTCAGATGCAGTTTTAATTTGTTGTTTTGGGGGCCCAATTTTTTTTGCACAGTGTTGGTTTGTTTGCCCGAAGGGCCCCGAGTCGGGGAACAATGTTCTTTTTTTGGGGGATTTTAGTTTTCAACATGTTGCCGGGGTAAAATGAACCCCAAATTTTTCATTTTTGCCCTCCCATTGATGACTGGTTTAAGTTTGGGGGAGTTTTTGTGTGGGTGTCCCCATTGATCAGTCGGGAAAACCCCCCGTTAGGTTTAAACACACACATGACAGAGAAATTGGGGTGGGGTTTCCACTGAGCAGGAAGTTTTTCCCCCTGGCCATTTTTAAAACCTTTTTTGGGGGGCCCCAGGGAATGTCCTTGTTTCCCGGGCCAGGTTGCGCAACTCTACGTGTCTTTGTTTTGGGGCCAGCCTTTTCCCTTTGTTTTTTGGGTGGACGGGCGATGATGGGGGGGTAGGGGGATTGGGAAATGGGGAAAACCCTTGTCATAAAACTAACACAACAAATTGTTTTGAGTCATGATTGGTTTTTGATGATTGTGTTTTGCTTTCGGGGGATTCGGGTTTAAAGTTTTGCGGGGTTTCTATTGTTTTCCAAAAATCTGGTTTTGGGAAAGACATCTTGAGCCTTCGGGTATAAAAAATGTAAATTATTTTTACGTGGGTGAAAGGCTTTAAATTATTTTGGGGAAAAATTTTCAGAGTAGAAAAATTATTTTGAATTGTAAACCATGTCACGAATGGGATCAAATTCTTTCCCAAAAATTTAGAATAAATAAATAGATGAGAAATCAGATTGCCAAAAAATGTTTCCCCAAATTATCTTTTTAAATTTTCGTGTTTAAAAAATTATTTAATTTGTTACGTATTTATTTAAAAATAAAAAAAATATGATTCTAATTTGTATTTAAATTTTTTTGGTTAATTAGGTAGAGTTTGGGGGTGTTTCTGTTTAGATCTGCTGCAAACTAATAAAAAAATTAGATTTTTATACTTTTCCCTTTAAAAAACCACAAAATTCACCACTTTGATATTTGGAAAATTTGGGAAAACCTGGTTTTGAAAATTTTTTCCCTTACTAAATATCAAACTTTAATTTTTTATTTTTCAATTATCACCCCCACTTTACTATTGTTTTTCCCCTTTGCAAAATAAAAATTTTTTTGTACAGCAAATAATTATAAGTCTTGAGCTTTTTTTAAAAAGCACGTTTGTCTGGCCCCTGTCTTTTAAACCAATAACCCTTTTACTTTTTCCCCCTTTTTTGGACAATATAAATCTCTTTCAGCGTTCCTGTAAAAAAAACAAGTAAAAAACAATTTAAAAACAAAATAAAAGAAAGATGTAAGAAAGAATAAAATTAGTAAAAAATTGGAGGCCGTCCGAAGTAGGGAGTCACCCAAAAAAAAAAAAACCCAAACCCCCGGGCCCTCACGTTCAATGACCAATTTCCATGACTTTCTGTCCAAAAAATACCTGGAAAAAAAAAATTATTTATACAATAGTATTTAAAAAAATATAATTAAAATAATAATTTTTGGGAAAAAGAAAAAAAGTGTTTTTAACAGTTTTTTTAAAGGGAAAAACATTTTTATTTTTTTTTCAATTATTTACTGAAAATGAAGAAGTCTCAATTTAAATATGGGAAACAAAATTCTTTCACTTATAACAAAATCTACACCACAATTAATTGTACAATTTCTAATTCAATTAATGACACTTCAATTATATTAAAATAATTTAAAAGGAATTCTTTCATAAATAAATATTATTTTTTACATTTTAATACAAATTTGCAATGCATAATTTATATTAAAAACTAATCAAAAAACTTAATATTTTTAAAGGTCTTTTTTGAACAATAAAAAACAAAAATAAAGCAATATAATGAGTTTAAGCTCTTTTTAACCAATTTAAAAAACATTAGAATTTGAAAATACTGGTACTGGTTTCAGATTTTTTAAATCACAAAAATATGGGGTAAGGTTTTTGATGGGCCCCACAGAAACAAACATCCATTGTGAAACACAAATTTTTCTTACCCAAGAAATCTTAAAAAAAGACAAACTTTTTTTGGGCCCGGAGTGCTTTAAAATACGTGTTTAAATGATGAATTTCTCAATCGAGGGCCCAAAACCCCGAAGGGGCCCAAAGGGACGGGCTAAGCAGAGCTGTGACAAAGGGGGGAAAAAAAGGGCCCAAAAATTTGGGGGTTGTTACGGGAAAACTGTGCCATTGGAAAAAATTTTGATATTTGAAATTAAAAGAAGAAAACTCTGTATAGACAGTTTTGGGTTTAGATATGTATGACTTAAAAATTTTGATAACTGTTTTTTCAGGAAGATCGGCATTTAAAAAATTTCTAATAAGCCCGAAAGTTACTTTTCCACTAAAACTTTTTCTTTTTGTACGGGTACCACTGTCCCCAGGTCGTCCTTTCTTTTTCCAAATGGTCTGATTCCATTCCGAAAACCCGGGAAAATTGTTTGGGCAAACCGCGTTTTGTTTGTTTCCCCTGGGGCCAGTCCAAACCCCGGGCCCGGTTCCCCAACCCCGGGTAAGGGGGGACGCAGGAGCGCTGGGGTCCCCGGATACAAAAGTAGGGGCATTTTGCGCCACCCTTCCGCCATTTTAAACCAGTTTTAACCCAAAAAGAATTTTGGGTAAATTTGAAAAAACCAATCTGCCCAAAAACAATGATAATATACTGAAATTTCCCCCCTTTTAAAGCCTTTTTTACTTTTGTCCCCAACCCCCTGAAGTGCCTGAGAAAATTTTTTGGAATACATTTTTAAAAATCGTCTGCCTACCATTTTCCCCCCAAATGAAATATTATAAAGTTCACAAAAAAAGGTGTATTTTGTGCTCGAGGGATTACCGAATTTTTTTACGCTGGATCATTTTCCCCCAAAAAACTTTTTAAAACCGATGCTGTATAAAAGTTTTGTTTAAAAAAAATTTCCAGTGATTGGGAAAAGAAAAACAAAAACCCCGGGGTCGACACCCTAAAAAGGGGGATGGGGAAGGGGGTGACATTCCCAAAAAAATCATTACGCAACCGGTGCAAAATACCACCTGGGAAAAGGGGACAAAAAAGGGAAAATGATAACTTAAAAATAATAATAAAAAAAAAACCAAAAAAAAGGGTCTTTTTTATTTAGGGGGCTCAGGCCATAGGGCCCGCTCTTCCCCTAACCACGATTTACATTTATACAGGTAGTAACATATAAAAAGGGGGGGGAAATCTGGCCCTTTAGTTTAGGAAACTAGGGACCATCCCGGATTATGGGGATTGGTAAACCCCGAAAACCCCCCAAACAGGATGGCGGCTTAAAGGGGAAAAGCATTATGATATAGAAAGGGAAAAAAGAAAAGGAAAAAGGGGAAACATTAAAGAAAAAGAAGTAGAAAATACGGGGAAAGAGAAAAAAGAAAAGAGAGACTTAAGGGGGGCAAACTGTACATTTATGACTGGGAGTGCAAAGCAGGCCATCCCGGCGTACGCCTAAGCAATTGAGTAAACCCAGAAAACCTCAATCAGGATGGCGGCTTAGGGCCGAACATTAATATAGAAGAATATGGTTTGGATAGTAGTGAAGGTGAAGAGATGAGGCGTTTAGGGAAAGGGTCGTAATGACATAAATGGGGAAGACTGTAAGGAAAAGGAAGGAAGAAATAGCGAAGAAAGGAGGAAGAAGTAGGTGGAAAAGTAAAATTTATCCAGAAGGGTACAGAAATGTTACGTTTGGTATACATTAGCACTTTACATAAATATACAAACATTTGTAACAGCAGAGAAGCACAATAGGCTCTAAGTTAATAGTACCAGTAATTTATAATATAATATTGACAGTATTAGAAACAATGTAAAAGTACAATAGGATATAAACATCAATTGTAATATTATTAAGACCTATATTTGTAGATATGACAATGATGAGAGTACAAAAATAGCTGTAGTATTTTAGCATTTATTTGAGCGTGGCTAATCTCTTTTAAATATTTATTTGAACAGTTTTATTAGGATGCACAGAAAATATGGGTTGTTAATAATTTAGATGGGGGTGAGGAGTGAAAATGAGAATAGAGTAGTGAGGTATGGGGTGGAATTTTGAATTTAAAGAGTGAGGAAAGTGCGGCGTTTAGGGGCGGTGACCGGTACTTGGTAGTGGAAACGTCTGGAAGATGAAGAGGACATTAATACCAATCTATATGTCGCTATACCTTACCCAAGTATTTAATTCGTTTTGAATTTACGGAAAGTATTCGAATGTTTTAGACTCGCTGGTAGTTTATTCCAGGCTCGGATAGCTGTAATGGTGAAAGATTTACTGAAAGAAGTCGTGCTGTGACGTGGTACACAGAGCAGAGCTGAACTACGAGCTCGGTTTAATTTCAGAGGATTGAAATTACTCTTTAGACGTGTTACATGAGAACCGTGAGTAAAAAAGTGCGATACATGGTCGTATTTTCTTAGATCAAAAATAAACCGTACGCATGCGTTCTGTGCTACTTGAAGTTTACGTTGTAATTTGGATGTCATGTTTGTCAGAAGAAAGTCGCAATAGTCAAAATGTGGCATAATAAGTGATTTAATGAGTGTCTCACGTGTACTAATTGGTAAAAGCGTTCGCAGGCGTTTCAGCGAATGCATTGCGCAAAAACTTTACGGCATGTTGAATCTACTTCGAGTTCCAGCTGAGGGTGTTGTCAATAAACATCCTAGGTTCTTGACTTCGGAACACCAAGGTAGAACGGTGTCATTTATATAAATTTTAGGCAAGGTAGAAGATGATATTTTATTCACAGTGCTTTTTGAACTGATAATCATGCACTGTGATTTATTTGGGTTTAATTGTAGGCCTAATGACGCTGCCCATTTGTTTAAGGTTATCAAATCTTCGTTAATTTGATGCGCGAGTGAGAAGAGTTCAGACGGGGGGCCACTTAGATATATCTGAAGATCATCCGCGTACATTTGATGACTGCAATATTTAAGTGCATTTCCCACATCGTTTACATACATTAAGAACACTAGTGGTCCTAATACAGTGCCTTGGGCAACTCCGGTTAAGTTTTAAGGCCCTTAGCTGCGATACCGGACACCACTCTTTGGGTTCTGGAAGTTAAATAGTTAAGAAACCATGTACGCGTAGGCTGTGCAAATCCCATGATTTTTAGTTTTGAGTAAGATGTCGTGATCTACTGAGTCGAACGCTTTGCTGAAATCCAGAAGAATTAAATAGTTATATTACTGTGATCTATAGCTGTTCTCGCATCTTCAATAACATTCAGTAGCGCAGTACCAGTATTCCTGCCGGAACGGAAACCTGATTGCTGATCGTTTAAAAGTGATTGGTTTTGGAGATACAGTTCAGTTTGCTTACGGACGACTTTTTCGAGTACTTTAGAGATAGTCGGGAGGATGCTAATTGGGCGGTATTCAATAGGGTTTCTGGTTGATGCTGTCTTGGGAATAGGATGCACGAGCGCACTTTTCCAAGATAAAGGATATTGTCCGCTCATTAGAGAGAAATTTACTATTTCGGTAATGATTGGATAGGTCACATCTAGGCTATTTTTTAGCAGTTTGGCATTTATATCATCGGTACCTGAAGCATTAGATTTGAGACTTTGAACTATTTTTATTATATCCTCATGTTCCACGGATGAAAAAAAATTCGTCGTTGAATTTTTTTTCTGAGTTTTGAGAAGGCGAGGATTGACTCTTCAAGTTACAGTCAAATGAAGGAACGTTACTTACAAATCGTTTTCGGGACTCTGCCAAAGGTGGTTTCCATTCCTAGATTTTTCAAATTTTTCCAAATCGTTTTCGAGTCGCGGACTCTGCCAAAGGTGGTGTGGTAATATTTTATTTTAGCGTTGCGGCATTTCTGCGTAACTAAATTTCTGAGCATTTTGTACTGTTTTTTAAGTAGTTCGCATTTAGTTTTCCGGAAAATAGCATGCACTGCATCTCGTTCTTTCATTAAATTCCGAATTTCATCAGTTAACCATGGTGCAGGAGGACGAGTTACGCGTGATATTTTTAAAGGCGCGTGCCGGTCATAGAGTTGTATTATTAAGTTACTGAAAATCGCCACTTTAGCTTCCAGCGATACTTCTTCGTGGACAAGGTGCCATGGAAGTGTCAATCCATCTACATTAAATGCTTGTTTATCGAATTTTGAAAAATCGCGGTATTTGATTAATGCGGTGTGTATTTAGGACATTTCAGATTGTAAACGAGATAAATTAGATCGTGTTTTGAAATCCCGGGAACTGGAAATTGACCGTGATTTCGAACTTTGTTTTTATTAGACACTATTATGTGATCGATCCAAGTTTCCGTGCTCTTTGATGGTGTGTAGGTGCTAGAGGTAAAATTTCGAGGCACATGCTGTCGAAAAAGCGCGTAAACTGCTCTGCAGAAGAGAGGCTTTTAATAAGTTATGGTTAAAGTCACCCATTACAATAATATGTTCATAAGAATGGATCACAGATGCAAAGGTTTCGTCCAACATATCTATGCTGCCTGACTTAGGAGGTAAATATATGACAGCCAAGAGACATTTTTTTCCTAAAAGTCCGACTTCGATAAAAAGATATTCACTTCGTTGGCAATCCGTATTTGTTGAAGAGAGTACAAGTTTATGTCTAAGATCGTCGCGAATGTATATACCGACACCTCCACCATGTGCGGCGACACTGGCTTTTCGATCAGCTCTTATCAAGCGGTACCCTGAATTTGCTACTAGCGCGGAATTGAGAGAATTTTTCAACCAGGTTTCGCTTAAGAGAAGCGCATGAAAACGGTGTTTAGATATTATTTCCGTTACTTCATCGAAATGGCAGGGCAGAGACTGAGCATTTAAGTGTGCAACGTGCAGACAGAAAGAGCGAGGATTAGGCTTATTTCTAGCATCAGACGCTTGTACCGTTAGTACCGTTGTACTATTAGAGGATGTCAGTAGAAAACGGTACCATGTGTAGGCCTGGAAGCAACAAATAGAAATTGCTTTATTGCATGAGTTGTAACGTGTACTAAACCATTCACTCTAATAGTTCTTTGAGAATCCTTAACCTTCGTAACGCTGGCAACGGAGTAGGCGCGTGCGCCGACCTGTAAAAGAGGTGTGAGAGTGTTGTTGGCGCATGCGCAGGAGGCTGCTGCTGGCGCCGCTGCGGGAGGAGCCTAGCAGGAGTTCCTCAGGGGCCTGATGGAGAACGCCTTCTTCTTCTCCTGCGACGTAGGCGGAGGCGGCTGCTGGGCAGTGACTGCTCACCCGGCGGCAGGGGCGTCTCGCAGAACGATGCTCTTCATCGCCAGACGGAGCCACTGGCGTCGTGGAGGTTCCAGAGTATGACGGTACTATTCACATTACTCTCGGACCGCGGGCGCCCTACGGGCCTGAGACTATGCTTTTCCTTTGTCTCACGTCTGCGTACAGCATCTCCACTTCCCCCTCTCTATCCCTCCTCTGCATCACTTTTGTTACTCTTCCTGTCCCTTCCCACGGCCTCTTCTCTGTGCTCATTCCCTCTCTTTGACTTCCCTCATTTGGATGTGGAGAAGTCCTCAACGCAGCTGTACTGGCTTTTGTGTTGCCATTCGGAATCTTCATTCATGTTCAGTTTTATGAATGAAGTTTCCATCAGTTGTAATTTTA
>CAXIVR010000074.1:0-10318 GCA_964035755.1 Teleogryllus oceanicus | reverse complement strand
AAAAAACAATATAACTCTATTTATTGAACAAATATTACAAACGTACATAAAAACCGACTGGTTGACGCCATCTTACGAGACGGACGCATCTGGTTGTGCTCTTCACATTTTGTGAATATTTACTACTTTTAGCGATTTGACTGTGCCTAGTGTGTTTTAAGTGCTTTTATTGCTTGTTGCAGTTTAGCTGAGAATATAATTTCAACTGATTTTTTTGCTATAACCAAGACAAAAAGATTACGAATTTGAAACGGACATTCAAACCTCAACGAACTTCAGATTTACGAGGTGGTGATAAGTGTCTAAATCTATTCACAGTTCAATTTATTTCCAATATTAAATCACCGTAAATTTAATTTTCTGAAAGATTTATTCTATTTCTGTGACAAGTGACGATTCCGTTTTTTTCAACGTTACGAGGACGGTGCATCAAAGTGAATTTGATTAAAATCTTATTCTATATATCGAAGACAAACTTTCAGATATTATCTTTTATCTATTTACGGTAAAGTATAATCTACTGATTATATTAAACAGTTGAAGCTTAGGTTGACGAAATTCTACGTAGCCACATTGCCAAATTTCCTAAGTACTAGCTCCTTTAGATTTTGTGTTTAGCATATCTTCTAGTTTTTGTATTAAATCTTGCTTTTTAATTTATTTAATACACATCAATTTAACACTTTTAAAATATAAACCTAGGTTTTTGTTGCTCTTATCTGGGGTTTCTTGTATTTATTTCAATTTTTATCACGTACATTAAAACGCATTCGTTACATGGCTACTGCTCGTTCTACTCTTTTTACTCTCTACACTCTCAAAGCCGACCTTCTGAAAGCCTTCACACACATAAGCAATAATCAGTCCTCTGCCAGTAGATAGGCCCCGGCCTGTTCTTATTTGAAATATATTTGAAATTTCAAACTTTGAATTCGAAATCGAATTCGCCATCAGTGGCCCTCCGTGGGCCAATAGCGTCGAAGGGCCCAAGGCGCGGCGCGCGAAATCTACGGGACAGAACCGGCAATCATTAACATGCTTTTTTGTAAACGAAACGGTTTCATCTGAACGGTTTTGCCATAGCTTTTGTGTGTTTTAGCGTTTGCGTGTTTTAGCGTTTGTGTGTTTCTGCGTTTGTGTGTTTCTCGAAATGCCCCAATTTAGGCGTTGTTGGGTACCCAATTGCCGATACAACCAAAATAGAAGGAGTGAACAGCAATTCTTTAAGTTTCCAAGAGATCCTGAAAGGTAAGCGATATGAAATGCTTAGCATGGTTCTATAACAATTTTTTCATGTACTATTTAGTGACGTAAATTAACTATGTATGTATGTATGTATTTCATGTAAATACATGAAATTAACTTTACTAATGTAATTATATGCGAGGATATTGTAAACACTATTATTATGAACATCCAATGTATTGAAGTCATGAAAGCACTGGTTTTTAAAATCATGTAATTGATAAGTTATAATAGCTATATTAACATTAAGGTGATTTTGATATAACTATAATAGCTCAATAATACATTACTAATTTTATTACAGGTGTATGAAATGGTTAAAGGCAATTGGGATCTGATTTTGGCATCTAGCCCTTGGAAATTCTCATAATGTTGAGATATGTATGTATGGAGCACTTCACGCTGGAAATGTTCACTGCAGCAGACAGACTAGCACTTAATGCGGAGCCCATAATTTTTGCTGATGTGCGTCCTGAGTTTCTGGAGGGTGCACTCAGGTCATTTATAGAAGGCTTACCACAACAAAGGTGTACGTTTCTATTATTATTATTATTATTATTATTATTATTAGCAATTAGAAGGTGTAATAAGAAAACTTTTTTCGTTAATTTAATTAAACATCCTTATTTCATTTGCAGGATCTGCTCGGCATGTAGTGACAACATTTCTCCTGAGTTCTCCGTTGCTAAATGAAGAGAAAAATCCTGTAACACGTGGTGTAGTCAAAATCTGGTTTTGTGGATCTTGATGCCAACAACCAACTGAAGAAAAACGTCTGTAGTATGTGAACAAACATAGCGCCTAAACCATGCGTAGAATTTTTAAATTGAAGAAACTCCTGTCATGTATCTAGTAGAAGGTTAGAAATTTTTAAAAACCTTCCTTAGTTTTTGGGAACTTTATACGAAGCCGTAAGAAATGATTCAGAATTTTTCTCAAAATGGCACCAAATTTTTTGTTTTAATTTCTTGTATGAACAGAGTAAAATACTTATAAAGGTGGCAAAGGTCCAATTTTCAAGATTAACTCTGAATTTTCAGAAATTTTAAAAGTGTGCGTTTTTATCGTCAACTTCTTTCAATTACAATATTGAAGTTAGAGACTTTTCCTTCGAATTAAATTTGATGTGCATAAATAGTTCTTCATTTAAGGTGTGAAGATTGTTTTGTAAATATTAGTATTTTTTGTCCAATTGTGGGTGAACTATTTGAATTTTAAAAATGACAAAAGATTTTCTCGAAAACGGCTCCCACTTTTTTCTGATCAGTATTATATTTATGAGTACATGCACTTTAAATAATGTCATAAGTTTTCTTGAAAACTCAACACTTTTTATTCAAATGAGTCAAAATTACTCATTTTCAAAATAGCTCAAACACCATTTTCTCAAAGGTATTTCCACTTTCTCTTTAAACTATTTCAACGAATAGTGGTAATGGTACTGTTTAATATAATGTAATGTTCATTTTGCGTATTCTTTGTTTTCCCAAAATTGTACAAATGTTTTTATTTCTTCAATATCTCATGCCAGTAATATGACATTTCAATGAATATATTATTGAATTTGTGAGTGGAAGTTCTTCAAATTACTTCAAATGAAGTTTTCGAAACTCAAATAGTTTCCCAGAGGAAAGAGCTTCAATTTTGCATTTACAGTAACGCTTAACGCCTTTTTTTTAATGGTTTCCCAAATTTTTCAATGAACTTGCTATTTAAGACAAGGTTTTAACCTTCTTTAATACTCTTAAAATAATATTTCGGTTCTACTATTTGGTAATCGAAGAGTTGAGAAAATGGCAAAAATGTATTTTGGGCGGCGATAGATGCCAGCTGGCAAGAGGATGAGGGAAGACCATAGAGCCGGTCCACTCAAAAGGAAATTAGATAACTTAACTTTGAGAATGCTATTCTGTAGCACTTCCAGTTACTATATGTAATTTAGTAAATCCAAACTGCAGGACCACTTTCTTGGAGACATGTACCAAATTGAAGTTTTTTGGGATTCAATTGAATAAAAATTGTATTTTGAGTGATAATCATTTGTGTTTCTGTTGCAGTAAATTTTTATCTCAGGTGTTTTGGCCCACTATCTGTCTTGTGAACTATGTATAAGTCTTTGTATAACAGTTTGGTATTTTTACCAGGAAGCATTAGCTATTTTCTAAACATATTTCTGATGGTTCTTGAGATGTCTGTTGTATAATCTCTGAGTATGATAAGTGCTTTTATTTAGTTATATTGTTTTGCAGAAATTGTGTGCGTGTAGTCACATAACATGATTGGGAAAGACATGAAAATATTTTTTTAGTAATTGAAAAACTGTTCAATATCTGTATCAAATGTTGAGTAATTCTGGATATAAAATCGACCTTTGGATTTTCATCCACGATCCATTGAGCAACTAGCCATGCTTTTGGACAAATATGTAGCCTGTGATATCGGAATATTAGTGAAACATACCAAGTCCAAAATTCTGCTTTGAGATTAATGAAGTTGAAGTAGAATCATGTAATTTTTTCTTGTTCATCACTTGTACTAGGTAGGAGGTAAAACATGTTTCTTGTAATGCAGTTTAATGTGTAATATTGCTTTTTGAAGAAAGCAAGCAAAAAGACAGATTTTGTGACTGTGCAGATGCAAGTTTCCTGTTTATTTATAAAACTTATCAATAATATTCATTTGTATTGTACCTTAGTAGCAATTTTGATAATAGGCTGAAATTTGACAGGTGTTGATAGCTGGAATGTCATTTTAATAATGATGAAATATTAAAGAAGTAATGGTCACTAGTTATATTTGGACAATTGTCTAAATTCATGGTTTCAATATTTAGTCAATGGCAAAGTAAAATAATCTTTATGTCTGATTACTTGCTCACATTTATTTTGTAAAAAATTGTATTATTGTTTATATTGTGTATGACTATTTACATAATTTAGAAATAAATATCCTAATATTTTAGTTTTCTTAATTGCCTAGCGTATTTTACATAAAATAATGTATTCATTTGACGCCATTTTGAAAACAACTTCATTTTAAATGTCCCGGTCGTCAATACGCGCCACCTCCATTGGTAGAACGCCCTTCGACGCTATTGGCTCAAACGGGGGCCCAGATGGCGGCTTCCCCCCTCCATGAAAATTAGAAATTTGAATAAGAGCGTTGGGATTAACATTGAGTGCCGTCTCTATTAGTATACTCTCTGGCAATAATTTAGATCAACATATCCGAAGTTTGGAAGAGGTCGTTCTCTACACAGACAGTTGGGTACAAGTCGGCAGCACTGCGAATAATACCAACCGTACATCCGTGACTGTACAAAAGACTTAGACACCGCATCCAGTCACACCTCAAAACAAATTTAGTGTTTTAGATTATGAAACAGATTTTCCTCGCCTTCCTGATCCTCACCACCCTTCTCTACCATCGACAAGTACATGCACAAACCAACGCAAACAGGCTAGGAAGCGCGTCAAAACCAAAACACGTAAAGCTGCGCAGCCTAGCTCACTTGAAAACAAAGACATTTCTACTGAGCCTAAAAAACAGGTACTTATTTTAGCTGACAGTCATGGCCGCCATCTTTCCTCCATTCTCAGTAGGCAGTTACCATCCAATTTTTCAGTCTCATCTATTTTTAAACCTAACGGGAGGTTTGCAGATGTGACTGCAGAATTGGGCACCACACGAAAACACTGACCAATCAGGACACAGCCTTATCATAGGAGGGCAGAATGACATTAACTTGGGCGGTAACTTTATACCTGAACAACATGTTAACAAATTACAATGTGCCGCCCAAAATACTAACATTGTAGTCTCGACTCTGCCCTTCTGGTACAACAGACCAACACTATGCAGCGAGATTAAGCACGCAAACCAACAATTGAAACTGCAGCTGAGAGAAACAAATGTCACACTTTTTTAAATTAATTTCCTCTCAGCAAATCACTTCACCCGGCATGTTCTTCACATGAACCTTGCTGGAAAACAGGCAGTCGGTAACAAGCTTGCACAATTCATCAACTCCAGTCCTACGCAGTCTCCTGCCAAAAATCTATCCCTTTCACCTTCCTTACGTTCTCCACCCCGCACCCTTATTTCGAACCCTGTTGCCTCTTCCTCTGAACCTACTCCCGTTTCTCCCATTCCCACTACCAATTCGTCTACATCCAATGCCCCATCTTCCTCACAACCTGTCACTGCCGGGACACACTGCAACCTTCGTCTACGCACTCGAGGTAAAAATGGAGTAAATATATAGCAACAACAGTCAGATGCAGCAGAAAAACATTCGTGTAGGTACTTGCAAAATATAAACATTCTCCACCATAATGTACAAATCAATTTCAAAGAAAACTGAGTTTATAGAGGCAGCTCTACAGAGCGATCTAAATCAAACGGACGTTCTTTGCTTTACAGAACATTGGTTATCTCCTAATGAACTTAGCATTTTCCAAATTCAAACTTTCACCTCGCAGGCTTTTATTGCAGAGAGAATCCATAAAGGTCCTCATGTATGGGGTTCCTGATTTACGTTAGAAATAATATTGATTCTATCCCTTGCGGAATTAAATGTACTCCATTGAAAATATTTTTTGAAATTTCTGTTGTGCATTTTACTTCACTAAAAGTGATAATACTTTGCATTTACAGACCTCCAACAAAGAGAACTGCAGATTATATTTCGTTCTTAGAAAACCTGGAGATAACACTTAACAAAGTCAGCAATCGCTCTTTTGAATCCATTGTTGTATGCCGAGATGTTAACATTGATTTTCTGGTCGAATCTTGGGAGAAAGAAAAGTTTCTCAATTTAATTAATTCCTTCAATTTAGACATTACAATTAATGTACCTACACGGATCACACAACATTCGATGAAGACAATTGATCAAATTATAATTAACAAAACTAATACTCGATATGAAGTTGAAACAAAAGATTTAGGATACAGTGACCACGATGCACAGATTCTTACCATTATAAGAAATTTGATCACTGACACAATAAATAATACACGTATGACTAGATTGTTTACTAAAAGTAAAATTAAATTATTCATTGATTACTTTGATGCAGGAGTCATGGGAAACGTTATAATACTGCTGATACAAACGAAACTATAATTTTTTTTTCAACTCTTTCATTACATTTTAACACGCTTTCCTCTTCAAAAACGAAAATTAAATATTTCACGGAAAAGCAATTCTTGGATAACACAAGGGATTAAGACATCTTGTAAAAACAAGCGAATTCTTTCTTTCATTTCTAAACGTCATGACTCATGACGTATCTCAAGATTTCCTTATCTACTTTAAAAAATACAAAACATTGTTACGAAAAGTGATAAGGCAGGCTAAAATCATGAAAAACGATCAGGATAGTTTGAATTCAAATAATAAAACAAAAGCAATGTGAAATATAATAAAAAAATACTACCAAATCAACTAGAAAACCCGTAGAGAATGTTGTTTTAAAATATAACGATATAAATGTGAACGATCCGGCAACAGTAGCTAGTCTCTTTAACTAATACTTTTCGAGAATTGCTGCCGATCTCACTAAGGTCTTCAGCCACAAAATTCAAAAACAGACTGTTCACCCAAAATTGTAGACACAATGTTCGTTCCCAAAACTTCTTCCTATGAAATTCTCAAAATAATCGGTAAACTAAAAATAAATATTCGTCCGGTTTAGATGAATTCCCAATAGTACAATATCAGATGTTTCAAATTTGTTCCGAAATAACAAATTAATAGTGAACGAAAAAAAAGGTTTTAATGCAGTTTTCCATTTTAAATAAACAATTCTGTGCCCCATTGAAAATGAACAGTGTACCATTGACTGATGTTAAGGCAACAACATTTTTAGGTCTCTCAATTCAGTCAAACCTTAAATGGAACGTCCATTTAAATGAATTGAACATAAAATTAAGTTCATTATGCTACGCGTTCAGAATTCTTGCAAATTCAGTCAGCCTTCATACTGCTCGTTGTGTATACTTCGCGAATGTTCATTCCCGCCTGAGATATGGCATAATATTCTGGGGAAATACATCCTATAGCTCCTAGACTTTTAGATTACAAAACGAATTGTACGAATAATAACCAAATCCCACCCACGTGATTCATGTAGTTTCTTCATTAATCTAGGGAAATTTTACCATTACCGTGTCTTCTTATTTACGAATCAGTGTTTTTGTAAAAAATGAGTTGCTCAAGGGCGGGAATATATTTTCAGAAAATGCCAAGTGCTATTACTATAACACTCGACGTAGAAATCATGTTCATCAGGTGACAGTATCAACAGCTCATTACAAAATATTACATACAATACATGTACATTAATTTACAACATTTTTGCCAGATGACATTAAACGATTAAATTCAATTAGAAAAGTTTAAACCCCAAGTGAAATCGTTTCGCTGCAAACTGTTTCTATACAATTAGAGACTATACTGAGCATCACAAGAAAAGTAACATTAATTTTAATAAGAAAATAATGCATTATTTACCATTTGAACTGTGTAAATGAGTATAAACAACCTGTAAAACCCATTGTACTACAGCTTCCGGGTCAATGACCCCCATCTTGATCGGGTTTTTTCGTCCATTTTCCCTGATCCATCGAGCAAATGCTGAGAGGGCCCCTTTGTTTTCCTTCGGGACATAAATGTAACTTCATTTTCGGCACGTCTTCTAAAATTCAGTGGGAAATACAATTATTCAAATTATCGTTTCCATGTTGTCTGAGGAAGAATAAGAGCCAAAATTTATTGCTTATTTATCCTTGAAAATGATTTTATTACATGGGAGTTTTTTGATTTTTTCTCCCTTTTAAAAAATTCAAAATTTATTGCTTATATTTTTTTGAAAATAGATTTTCATGGGAGTTTTTTTTTTTTTTCCCCCTTTCAAAAATTCAAAATTTAAGTAGTATATGACTTAGTGTAGGGATCACAGAATTTTGAAAATGTGCACACAATTCACTTTTCCCCATAGCACGCCATACGCAGTTTTTAACTGTTATTGACGTAAAATAAATAAATAAATAAAAAAAAAGACATTTTACATTTGGATCGTCCTCACAACGTCAATCATTATCTGACGGAATGTTCCCAAACTCTGAAATAAATCAGCAGTAATTCCAAAAAATTGTTGCCTTACAAAATCATTCCTATGAGGATTAAACTGATTTAAGAGCACAACAATGTAGATGACAGGGAACTGATATTTATACCTTTTGGGCCACTCAACACCAGCTTCAATGACAAGTGCAGTGCCCTTTTATTTTACCTTAACACTAGCTGGTGCATGTTACCTCATTATCACAGATTATTTCCTATTTTTTAACAATCTTATCAAATAAGCAGTGATAAACATATCTGTTGTCTCAAAATAGAGTATAAAAATACACAATTCCTTTTATTGAAAGTCGCTTATCCAGTATTTATCCTATCCTTCTCTAAAATTTCTATCACACAATACAAAATATCTTACTAAAGTAAACAGAGTACGAAGAAGAATGAAAGCATACCAAAAGGCGTCAGCAAGTAGTACGATTATTAAAGAAATTAAAGGGACATGATGGGCAACTACATCCTTTCCGTGTAACTGAATGCTACGGAAAAGCAAAACTATAATATCCATCACAAACAGGGCTGAACATACAAAACACTTAATGTGAAATGATTTATATTAATACGTTTATCATATCTCCAGTTCTACCCTCAAGGCAAGGGAGATAATTTAAATGAAAGTTTATTAATGAATCACGTCCATATGCAATTCCAACTAATCTCAACTAAACATAAGGAACTCTTTTCTTTATATGTAGAACCTTTTTTTATTTTTTAATTGTGCAATCTTCTTAAGTTGACACAGAATGAGTTGAAACAGACACATTTTGTTTCCGCAAAAAGATCAACGTTCTTCAAGAAGTTTCCAGCAAAACAAATTCAATCTCATTCATGTAACCTTTTTATTAAAATAACCCCCATATCATGCTTGCAGCCCCAAAATGGCTAGTCAATCTTCTCTAAACCTTTTTAAACCATTATAGGCAGAGGAAAACCTCCAACGAAGAATGCCAACGACGTTTTAATAGAAAATCGACAATCATCTGTTTTATTCACATGCTCACGGCTGGTGGGAGACTGCCCCTTCCCCACCCAGACCGGGCAAGGTGCTGCCTCCAAACTATTAAAAAATACACGTTCTGGTATTCTCTACTGTAGCAACCATTTTTGCGAAAGGTTAAAACGCGGTAGAATGTAGGTATTTAATGGCTTAAAGGCCTTCGGCCTAGCCACATTGCATCAAGTTTTCTAATTTGGCTGTAATAATTAACTATTAAATAAATAAAAACCATTTTTGCAAAAGTTAAAAAACACGTAATTCAAGGACTAACAACAGCACATTATAATACGTATAATATGTTAAAAGGAAACTGTTATCTGGGTCTATTTAAAAAATTGTTAGGCTCTGAATGCCCTGTGAGTCCGTAATTGAGTGGTTTGTTGAGAAGCAACATTTCTAGCCAAAGTTGACGAGCACCAAATTCCAAGGGGTTTTATTAACAAATACTACATAACAATACGTGTAATATGTTAAAGACAGCTGTGTTCTGCTCTCTAGTTTAAAAATTATGAAGCTCTGAATGCCGTGAAGATGTCCGTACCTGAGCGGTTTTGTTGAATTGTGGGATCATTTCTCGCTAAAGTTCACAAGCACTTAATTCAAGGGCTATATTAACAAATACTAAATAGCAATACGTAATATGTTAAAAAGACAGCTGTGTTCTGCTGTCTAGTTAAAAAATTATGAAGCCTGAATACGTGAGGATGTCCGCCCCCGAGCGGTTTTGTTATGTTGTAGCATCTTTTCGCACTAAAGTAGACAAAGCACTTAATCGGACTATTAAAAAAATACTAGATAATAATACATGTAATATGTTAAAAGACTGCTGTGTTCTGCCGTCTAGATTAAAAAGTATGAAGCTCTGAATGCCATGAAGATGTCCGTAATTGAGTGGTTTTGTTGTATTGAAGCAACATTTCTAGCTACAGTTG
>CAXIVR010000073.1:0-20000 GCA_964035755.1 Teleogryllus oceanicus | reverse complement strand
GAACGACGTTATCTTCGAATGTCGTAACGGCATCGACTGAGTCAACACGAATCTTTGTCCAACACAGTTTCATTTATTCATTCAACACAAAAATAGTTAAAAACTGTGTGTAACGTATGGGAGAAAAAAACTATCTTTTGATAAGAAATACAATTGTCTCATGATTCTTCAGGCAAAGGAAATACATTTAATGTGTTTGAAGAAATACTTTCGGGACGTACTCAAATACAATTTAGTTCAAACACAGAGATATTTAAGAATTTACTACAAGTGCCGCCTGACAGGGGATGTGGACTGGCGTATCCGATATGTAATGACCGGCGTGGAAGTTATGACGAAATTTAAAATTAATAATAGTTTTATTTACGTATTCACAACCTAATCAATTTTTCATAAACATTTTCTTTTTAATCTTTCATAGATTAATTTATTTTCCAGATTTAATCTTCATAGATTAAATTATATCATGTTAAACGAGGAATTGATTGTATTCTCAATCACAACTACAATAAAACACAACAATTGCAGTAATATTATTTCATTTGGGATGCAGAAAGGCCCACGACAGCGCCGGAGTCACTGGCCTCAGTAATCAGTTTTATTCCAGTTTCATTTTCATACTCATTAACCTTGCGATATCCATCAATTACGCTCCACTGCTCGCTCTCGTAGTCCCCACCACCCAAAGGTACTCATTATTGACGTAAAATAATTATTGTTTGAATGAATACGTAGTTCCAATGTGAATATCCGTCTATTTTCGAACATTCGCCAGCATCGACTAATAGGTGGATCGATTGGTGTGGGGTGTGACTGGTAAGGTGGAGGACTGGTGAGGTGACTGGTGACAGGAGGGAGTGGTGAAGACAGTGAGTGTTGAGGAGAGTGAGTGGTGAAGAGAGTGAGTGGTGAAGATACTGAGTGGCGAGGAGAGTAAGTGGCGAGTACAGTAAGTGGTGAGGAGAGTGAGTGGCGAGGAGAGTGAGTGGTGAGGAGAGTGAGTGGTGAGGACAGTGAGTGGTGAGGAGAGTGAGTGGTGAGGAGAGTGAGTGGTGAGGAGAGCAATGGTGAGACGAGCGAATGGTGAGACGAGCGAATGGTGAGACGAGCGAATGGTGAGGGGGGCGAATGGTGAGGAGAACGAGTGGTAAGGAACGCGAGTGGTGTGGAGAGCGAGTGGTGAGGAGAGAGAGTGCCAATTGTGAGAGGGTGATGGAACAGGAGCAAACCAGGAAGAGGTGATTGGGAGACGATACCAACGATTGCGTATGGTAATGGCGACGAGGGTTCCGGCGAGACGTAGGGGGCAAGACAGGCGTGGAGGGCAACGACGAAAGGGGCAGAGGCGATGGATGAAAGGCGAGAAGCGCGGACGAACGGGAGAGTGCAGTGGCATGGGGGACGGGAGAGTGCAGTGGGGCTGCAGTGTTCCTGCACACGGCGCGCAGCACTTCATGCTCGAGATGGCGGCGTCCGCAGTTGAAGATGAAAGTCCGCCGCGGGCTCTCGGCCACGCTCGTGAGCTCTGCTTGTCGCCTCGTGGCTGCATCCAACCAACGCGACGCGTCAACAAGAGGACATGAAAGCTTTCTTTCTGCGCAGCATTGCGCACAAAGAGAAGTGATGAAAACCTCGGAACCCAATGGAATGGGTCGCATTGTCTTCTTATGATGCACAAAACATAGAAACTCCTTCTCTGAAACGCGTGCTTCTCTTTTGCAAGCATATGAAAACCGGATTTTTTTCAGAACAGAAACTTTTTTTTGGACGGTCGGAATTTTTAGACGTGTTTATAATATCAAAACGGAGCAAACGATGTCATTCATTTCACTGCAATTGTTTCTAAATCAGGGTAAAATGGTATGGTCCACTTATCTGAATGCATTGTACATTTCTGATACCTTTGATGTTAGTCCTCTGAAATTTACGTATCCTGATCTCGAGCTGGAGGGCTTGCGAAGAGAAGTATCGGCATATACCCACTTCACTGTTGGCGGAGAAAACATTTTCATTCTTCGTTCGGAAATTTAGGCCCTGGGATACAAATACTGAAAATAATCAATATAGTTCAGTAAATATGATTTCTCTATTACATAAAGCAAATTTTGTTTTTTTCTACTCTATCATCTACACATCAACCAAATAAACTATCAAGGAAATTCATATCCTCAGCAATTTGTTTCAATGTTAGAAATTAGCAGGTTGTAAATATTTTTAGTACAGAGAAGATTAAGATGATGATGAAAACCCAACAAAATAAGAGAGAGAATGCACATAAAATTAGTGGTGCTCTAACACAACACTGGCTTCTTCGTATTATTAGTAAATGTTATGTAAAATGTTAATAATCATATTTCAAACTGTAGTTTTAATGTATCAGCTATCGTGTGCAAATCTGTCTTGATTAAAATGAAACAGAGCATTCGAGATCTATTTTCTAGTATTTCTAAACCCCACTTCAGAAAAAATAGGGAATGCCTGCTCGCTTGACATGGGGATTGCCTCACTGGCCATGTATTTGCCACTGCAAGAGTGCTTAATGTGCAAACATTATTTTTGGGAATGTGATATGAATTTGAGAGCTTATATTTCCGGATATGGTATATTGGTATATGGTGATATTCACGACACGATGGAGATCCTCTTTAGTTCAATGGCTACGACGCAACCTCGTTATTGAGGTGGTTCTAATACCTAATTAAAAATTGTCACGTTCAGGCTCAAATTGCACGACTACTAGTATAAAGAATAATTATGGTTATGATTTACATTGCTAAAGCTGTGGCACAGATTGCAGTAAAAAGAAATTTCTCGCTTCAGTAATGTTAGGTATAACGAAGGTAGGAGAGGTTCGAAAAAAATTTGGAATTGACAAAATATCTAAGGTTTTATAGCAAATATAATTTTAGAATGGTTGAATTATTCCTGTTGATCCTGTATATAGTAGAAAGATGGATCTTTTTAAATAGGGATCAAATAGGATCAATCAACGAAGATATCAGGAATTATGATGTATAATTCATATAAGACATATACATTTATTTATTGTTTACGTTTCGCACATTTAGCATGTGCCTTTTCAAAAGCATTTGATGCTTTTGAATGTTATGTTTATTGCCAACCGATTGTCAAATGCTTTACTCATCAAATGCTTTTGAAAAGGCACATGCTAAATGTACGAAACGTAAAGCAATAAATAAATGTATGTCTTATATGAATTATACATCATAATTCCTGATATCTTCATTGATTGATCCTATTTGGTCCAATAGTTTAAAAAGATCCATCTTCTACTAAAATATAATTTTACGATTTTTATAAACTTACTTTATTATTTTGAAAAAATAAACAAAAATTAGAGCCATTAGAGAAAATTATGGAGATGTCATAGGGTTTGATGTATTCTCAAAAATTAAAAGAATCGTTTCAAATTCATAGGTCCTAGAGATCGTTCAGATCGATTAAGATTTACGATATATCGAGATATGATATCGTTAATATATCATTTCGGAGAAAATCTTGGGTACGAATTAGAGGCTAGTGCTTATCACAGATAGGCAGACAGTTAGATGTCCAAAACCTTTTTTTTTCGACACCAGACACCTATGTAACCGGTAATAATATCGATAGGTCGACGTCGGCATTTTACAGCATTAGGAACTCTATTATAAGTATATTCTAGTACCGAGAAAGTAAAGTGGAAGAAATTACGAAATGTCGGGGCATCGTGCTGAATTGATTGCCGCGCCGCTAGCAGCGCAGCATCCTAAGGCATTGTGCATTGTAGCACAATTGGGGCAAACCTACCAGAAAATGCGCTGCTTAGGAAAGAGCTAAGTGGAACATAATGCTTCAGTTCTCCCCCATCCATCTGGACATTCACCGATGAATTCGATGAACATTCACCATTTCATTATGACCAGCTGTTCTCAAAACAGTTTCCGCGTCGTTTGGAACGCGAAATGGCCTAATGTTAGAGCGGCTAATTGAATAGACCGCCGCGCCAGGGGCAACGCAGTCCCGCAACGCACGGTGAATACGAGTTGCCAGGCACAACGCAAGCGCATGCCGTTGCATTTCCGGAATACTGTTGTAACACAAAAAGCCTGTTTTGGTCAAGAATGCACGATATGATTTCCAGAACTTCATTTTATTTCTATTAATCGATCGATATTCAAGTTATATGAAAAAACTGTTTACGTCTCTTAGTTTTTTTAATTTATGAAAAGGGATATTATGAAACTGAATTTCGGGGCATTATTTCATAAAAATAAATGGCGAGCACTGCCTACGAAATAAGGATGCACCTGCTACCAAACGGCATTTGGTATGATATTAATTATAAATATGTATTACACAAAAATTATTTTTAATCGATTTATCTTAGAAGCTTAATTTTGGATTTGTAGTTACAATATTACTATGAAAAATCGATAATATTCCGGTTTGATAGACAGCACATTAAAACGGCTACTTTGTATCATGCGAAAGCTTCTGAAGACGAATCTCACATTCTTATTTACTGTTTGCTTAGTTAATATTTTTGGTTTGTGGGGATCTTTTTGAATCTTATTAGAAACAAAGAGGAACTAATTATGTTCGATTAAATTCTCCGCATAATGAACTTACCCATCGAGAATACTGGAATTCAAATGCATGATAAGCCTTTTTGTCACGATTTTTGTTTATTTTAATGTTCGGGAGATTTTGTTAATTCCAAAACTCCCACTTGTCTCAGTGTGCTGAAGGAGAAATATTTTGGTAACAAAATTCGAAGGTTTATTCAATATCTACATTTACATGATAATTATTAGTGGTAGCAATCACGACCAACTTACTCTTTATTGCCTCATTGTCGACTGATGGGGAAGTGTACATCTACATGTATAAGACCAGCGTCAGCACCATATCACGACCAATCTTATCTTCCGTCGAATGATCTGGCATGTCAGATTGTGACCACGACACGTCAGATTGTGTGCTTGCAGCTAAATCTAGTCTCTATCTAATGTAATTAATAAGCCATGCATGAATGAGAGGCTTTCTCTCCTTTCATGCTTCCTACTGCGACCCGCACATGAAACGACCCCACAGAAATGCGGCTGGAAAGCTGCACGTACATTTTCACTGCTAAGACCACAGGCCTATATTTCTGTACTTTAAAACACCTGCAAATCTAAAAGTAACCCGTTCATTTTTCGTGACCAGCCGTTTCCAATACGCCAAGCTATTAGTCAGCATTTTTTTCAAAAAGTTGACCCGAAAGACTGTTTTCAAAAATCCATGCCTATCAGCCTGGCAACAATAACTAATATGTTCTCACAACAATTCATCCATTCATTCGTTCATTCATTCATTCGTTCGTTCATCCGTTCATTCATTCGTTCGTTCATCCGTTCATTCATTCGTTCGTTCATCCGTTCATCCGCTCATCCGTTCATCCATTTATTCATTTTCACATCCATTCAATCGTTCACATTCAATCGTTTACACATTCAATCGTTCACACATTCAATCGTTCGCACATTCAATCGTTCGCACATTCAATCGTTCGCACATTCAATCGTTCGCACATTCAATCGTTCGCACATTCAATCGTTCACAAATTCATTCATTCAATCGTTCGTTCATTCATTCAATCGTTCATCTATTTATTCATTTTTCCATTTATACATGCATTTGTTTGTTTGCTATTTTTGATGGTTTACTATGCACTGACTAATTTATTTCATAGATCCAGTAGCTGCGATTGCTGTGACAACGGGAATGATGCAGACGGCGACAGGGAAGGTAGCTGCGATATATAACAATATAGCTCCGATATATATTTTTTTATACATCCCAGCTACATTCCTTGTCGCCGACATCCTCGATGTATTGAATAACGATATGCCAGAATAGATTTCATTACTTCTCCAATCGGCTGTTTTCTTCAACTCTTCCAGTCGAATGGTGGAGCAGGATCCTCCACAACAAGCCACGAATCGCACGAAATCCTTCCTTCCCTCTTCTGCTCCTGCTCTACCCTTAGGATCGAGCGATGTTCTCACCTTCCAGATTTTAATTTAGCTCGTCTCCAATTACCTAAGAAATTATCAGACAAGCAGCAGAGACATTCACATGAAACTTGTTTCGTAAACGTAAGGTTAATATCAATAATTACATGTGCATCGGTGTCTTTGCAATTAAATTGTTAGTGACTAGATGAAGACCCAGTGTTGCTGGGGTATTCAATTTACAATTTTTTTAAAAATTTCTGTTGCTCTCAACGTTTTAAGCTATTATTCGGCACTGAACTCCTTGAATATTTCTCCTTGAATGTAGTCATAAACATGGAGTAAATCCGTTTCCTTGAAAAACCTCCTCCCCTTTTTTTCAATATCTTAAATTAAGGAATATCTTCCATTTTCTCACATGACAGCGATTGTCAACTCAAATATACATTCCAAGGCCTCCAATGTACCGCCGAATTCAATACAACACCATTCAACATTACGAAAGCTAATAGAAGTCAATAAGCTCAAAAAGTGCAAAGACAATCGGATAACATAAAATATTGTATATTACACGTGGCTAAAAGATCATTATGTGCCCATTAGTAATTATACACTCGCCGTAACGCACTCATACATAATTAACTCACTTGGAGTTAATAGTCAATTTCAGTCACTTACAAAATAAAGTACTATTGCACTTTTACCAAAATTTTAGGCTAATAACGAATCAAATAGTAGAATAGAATAGAATATTTATTTTGCTATTTAGGAATACATAGAATACTTCCGATGGTAGCGTTTTCTAAGGAATTACTAAAAATACACAAAATACGAAAAATATCACTCCCCGCGTAAATAGGATTCCTCTGCGAGACGGCTGCAGTTACAAAAACCAGTAGCCCCCGCGCTCCCACTTTACAAAAAATCCTGGGTGCGCGTTTATTCAAACTCTATTATTTAGGAGCATGTTAAAATATATAATGTGGTTGAATTGCATACATAAAATACAAATATTGTTTTAAAAATGAACATGACCAGCAACAAATACTCTCGTAGTAAATAAACAAATTTTACACGAAACATAATTACGCACAATCCATTGTTTTCCTTCCGTCAGCATTCCTAGAAAAATTGCCCCACCGGGCAGATCTCCGCGGTCACTGGTCAGCACGGTGTGTATTGCAAAAATTCACGCAAATAAGGACCAGACGCACGGAGCCCACCGCGGGAAATTGGTTCACCCAAAACGGCGAGTGACCCTAATTCAAAACTCGCCACTCCTCCTTTTTATGGACCCCTTCATGCCAACTGCAACGCACTCTCCGTTCCCCGGCATCGTGCCTGCTCCGTCATCAGACCCTATCCAGGCCCTCGCCCCAACCACGGTACGGCACGTCAGGGCATGCCCCGCCACTTCACCTCAGGATTGCATAACATCCCCGCCGCCTCACGCGCCCCGCCGCCTCACGCGCCCCGCCGCCTCACGCGCCCCGCCGCCTCACGCGCCCCGCCGCCTCACGCGCCCTGTTAAATTTGGAAATTTAAGTGCCTACAGTTCACTGTGTTTTGTGATGTGAAGCCTTCAATGAAGCCATCAATCATCCTAGAAGACCATCTGAGAAGAAAAACATCCATTATTTATAAGGTTTATTTATATAATTAGGCTTAGTATGGTACCATATGAATAATATTTTTAACCTTAATACTTCTTAAAGGTAATACTTTACAGTTGAACTGTGATCTCATGGCATGAGAAGGTTTTGAAAACCTGAGATTTTGTTAGTAAAGCTAAGTTTTTGCCTAGTGTGATCTGAGAAAAATTCATGTTTTATGCAACAATTTTTCTCATTTCAAAACAGGTTTTTGTTTATTATAAGAGAACTGCTTGTCCTACCGGATTCTTCTATCAAAATGGCATCTACATCAAATTTAGGACTTTTTTGACACCTCAGTCACCTCTGTAGCTTCAGATTTGATGTTTTCTGGTCAATTTGAAATATTTTCAAGCTATATTCTGAGCAGCACCTACAGTGCTTGCAGACACTCACAGGGTTCGCTAGCATCACACAGGTGTCAAGAGGGTCGCATACCCTGCAGGCGCTACCCTTACGTATTCTTTGGCAAGAGGTTCCAAATTATCGATCCATTCTCCCACTGTTGTAACCCCTCCCTTCATGGCTGTTTCCTTCACTAACCCCTATATAAGCGTGCGTTTTCGCGCACAGCGCTCTCATTCTCTTGTTATTTCAGCTGCGTCCAGTGGCGTAGCTTTGTTAATTCTTCTCATAGAGCCCGGCTCCTTCAGAGTCGTTATGTATATCAAATCTGTATATAGTATTTGTTGTAAATAGTGTTTTTTAATTTTTTCCTTGCCGAAATAGTATGTTAGTTTACTTACAATAGATCAGATCAATTTATGAAGACTAAAATAATATTGTTTCTCATTTCGTCAGTAAAGCCTGAGCCATGGTTGTTTTTTTTTGTTGGTTCCTTTGAACCAAACAATGTGTTAATGAAATTGAGTGCATAAATGTATTTAATGTGTTGATTTGGACTTGGAAATGGAACTCTTACTTTGAAATGTTAATGATTTACTAATGTTTATGTTGTTTGCAGCTCGTTCACTACAAATGTTATGTTTATGTATGTCGCTGACCTCTGATTGGTGTGGAGGTGCGGCTAATGTTCACTGCGCATTTACTTCATGAATGTTGTTAATGTTGCAGTTCCTGCCATAAGTAAGACGGCACTTGGCGCTTTTGGCAATTTATGGAAAGGTGCTCCCGCTGAGTATAAGTCGGCGCTTGGCCGCATTCGGCACACGGAGACTACGTAAAGGCGTTTGCTTGGCCCGTGCGGTAGCTCGAACCGCGGCCCTTGTTGCAACGTCACGGCCCCGCAGCCGGCGGAGAGGTCGGCTGGGCTACAGCTGTCACCGGCACGCAGCGGTGGGGTCACGTGCTGACCTTGTATGCGGCACGCTGATCGGCGCTCGTGTCTAGGAACAGTTTTGTTCAGCGAGCAGCGGGCGGGCGCTCATGCTACCGCCCACTCGCTTATGCGTAAACTTGCTGCATTCCTATGTTGTCTGGTTACGAAAGGTATAGTAAGAAATCCATTTCAAGAATTTTGGTACTATGCACTCCTACGAAAGTTGGTTCCATGGCTCATGCGTAGTTCTGTTTATTACGAATGTTATTTGAGAAGAAGGCCTAAATACGGCTTCTTCAGCAAATTTGTTTATATACGTTTCATCTACCTCGTCCTAAAGTGGGCATTCAAAGGTAGATTATAAGACAGCATTTCTGTATGTGCTAGCGCGATGTTGTAGATGCGCTACTAAGTTAGTGTTCACCTTTCTGTTACAAGGTTTATGTTTCAATTTTCAGCTTCCTCGCCCAAAGTGGGTTCTTTCAAGAGGTCGACTGAAATCATTAATTCTGTATGTCGGCGCATTTTGCGCGCCTTGTTTATGTGAGACGGCCTCGACCGTCCTTCATTCTTGCTTGTAAATTGTAATTTGCTTTGTTTTCCGCAGCTGCTTTGCAACCTGCGCATCAGGAAAACTAATATATTAAAATTGTTTATCTAATAAATGTGTTATATTGAAAGTTATTTGATTGTCATATCTCCTGATTTGAGATCCTATAAAGTTGTGATACCTTTCATTAAAACCTGGTGCGTCCATTTGAAAAGTTCAAGTGTGACGACAATCTTCTGAATTTCGATAGCTTAGAAGCTTTTGTGTTAGCTTTGCATAATTATCTCCTTAGGCAAATGCATGGTCAGTTCGCTACATATTACGTAGCGAAAATTAATGTTATCAATGTGCTGTTTTCAACAGCTGGCGACCGTATTAAATAAATTGTCATTAAATAAGAGGTCAGCCAAGTTTGATATTTAACACGCCCGCCGCCTCACGCGCCCCGCCGCCTCACGCGCCCCGCCGCCTCACGCGCCCCGCCACGCCACGCGGCACGCGGCAAGCCATGCCACGCGGCACGCCCTGCGTCACGCTTCAAGCCGTGCGCCACACCTCACCACTACGTATCCAACACTATGTACCCTTCACTACTTCCACATGCCGCCCTCCATACGACACCGCCACACCTCCACACTACTCCTTCCATTCTCCACGCCCTTCCGCCGGCGCTAGGCCTCGCGCGCTCGCAACTCGCACAATTTACGAGGCGCATAAATACGCGGGAACAGCAACGCGTTTTAAAAGTGACCAAAATAAATTCGGAAGCTTCATTCAAAATAAAATACATTCGTCCGGCGCGCCGCAAAAGTACACGGAGCGGGTCGTAAAGCGCGGCCTTCCGCGCGCCCGTCATCGGCGCTCATATTTCGCGCGTGCGCAGCTGGCCAGCGACTTCATCGGGCGGAGCGGCCAGCGGCACCCACTCCCAGCCACGCTCTCTACGCTCTCCGCCAGATTCAGGCGCCTTACGAACGACCACACCAGCAGTAGGCGTCGTTCATATTCACGGATTTTTTCTTTTATTTACCCATCTCTACTAATTCTCAAACAGTAAATACCTATATTACATGCCATGATTCACTGAAATGTTATTACATTAAATATTGAATTAATTTTTAATTTTTTATTTCTTAATTTTATCAAAACTTTAATATCCAAAGTAACTTATTATATACTTCAAGTCATTCATCAAACCAATCTTTTCCTCTTGGGTAGTTCTTCTCAAATTTTTAACTTGCCACGTTACTCTGGCTGGTTTGTTACTTGTCTGTTACTGTATTGTATTGTCTTTACTACATTTCTATTCATATGATATTTAATTAATTTATGAATAAAATTAGCATCTCAACATAATTGACAGAAATGTCAAAATCAAAGAATCCCATTGCCTAGGATAATCTTCATGTAGTGCGCAAGGGCTCTAGCAACTGAGTTGAAGTGCTTCTCACATCACCACGCGCCTCATACGAACATCATCTCGTTCTGAATCATTCATATCGCATTGTGCACACCTCATGTCCGCCACTACCACCATTCGTTCAGTGGAAGACAATCCAAACCACCAATCTGAGAATACCCAAGAATTGGTGGTATAAAGACGCTAGGAGACCCCATTATGAGATTCATCAACACCAACAACAACAAAAATATTAATGGCAATAGCAAATAGTAATATTAACGGTAACAATAGTTGTACTTTTAATTGTAACGGCAATAATAACGGCAATGGTCCCCCAAATTAAGGTAAAGACGCGTCGAAGCGGCTTCGGACAGTGACGTTTCGTGAGCTTCAGGAACTTAAATAATGGTCGGCGTTCTTCTGACTGACTGCAGGATGGCTGCCGGAACACGTGCGCACATAAATACATTTTTGAAGTACCCAACATACGTATACCTTCACTGCAGTACGTATTCTTCATCGGATCTCGCTGGCGGTTTCTTTTTTGGATCCATTTTATATAGCGTGTTAAATTGCAACACATCTGACCCACGAGTTCGAGATAATCCAACCGTTTCCCAAAGGATAAACACGAAATAGAACCAGGTTCCGCAAGAAGCACCCTAACAACGCCACTAACTCCCACTCGCCAGGCAGCGAGGGGCCCCACTCCGCGACCCACACGACACGCGCGGGAGGGCGGACAGTGGGGAGACGGGAGCGGAAGGTCAAAGGCGGAGGATGAGAGAAACAGTAAGTGATGAGGAGCGGATGGAGATCAGAGGCGGGGAGGACAGGAAGAGTATGTAAAGAGGAGGAGGAGGAGAGGGTGGACGAGGTTGTGAAAAGGAAGTGGAGAGCAAGAGGAGAGTAAGAGGAGAGGAAGAGGAGAGGAAGAGGAGAGGAAGAGGAGAGGAAGAGGGGGGGGAAGGGGTTGGCGGAGGAGAAGAGAAGGAGAAGAGAAGGAAGTGAAAGGGGAGAAAGAGAGCGGGAGAAGAATAAGAATAAGAAGGAAAACGAAGGTGGATGAAGAGGAAGAGGGTGAGGGTGAGGACAATAAACAGGCGATGAGGGGAGGAGGGAGAGAAGTCTAAGCACAGCGGTCGGTGCACGCAGGCAGGGGATTTCGCGCAAAAGCAAAACATTCTATTATGTAGCTCTGAACATTAAGGGAGGCAGTTATGCCAAGGGAAGACAAGCGGGTTAAGATGGTATCTAAACGAGTTTGGAGCAGCGCTTTTTGCGGGCGGAGCGCGCTCTTGCCCTCGGGTGCTCGCTGAACGGAGCCCGGCGTCTTCCTCACCGCGCGGGGGCGGGCGCGAGGCGGGGGGGGGCGGGCGCGAGGCGCGGGGCGCGGCAAGCAAAACCTCTGCGCGATGATAGCAAAGATCAAAGCCTGTCCAAAATACACGGAGTACATCGACGTACACTATATCACACGGACCTCTCATTTTACCGAGGGTAGTTTAAAACAGGGACCAAATACCGAAATTATAGCGGTAATGGTATATATACCAACATAGAAATAACTTATCTCTATTATACCCTTATTCGAAATACACTTAAAAATATCGGTGTACGATGTCAAATACCGGTATTTTTAGAGGTATTTACCTTGATCCGCCTTCCATACCGGAAAATATCTATATATCAAGTATTTTACCGGTATTTTGGGAGAAATCATTGAGATTTTACAGCTAAAATGGCTGAGAGGAACTTGATTGTCACCTCCTTTACTTTACTCTTTCTCGAGTTTCGAATAGGTGATTCAAGCAAGTGAAATATTTTGCTTGAAAGGTGGCATCCGAATTCGTTGAATATACCACGGAATTTACGAAAGTTAAGTTAATTAATTCATAAATTAACTAATTAATTATTGAAATTAATAGTCATCTTTAATCTGCAACACAGAGAGTGGGGTCGTTTTTCGACCTGAAACACAGAAAAAGTCGAGTACGAATTAAGTTCTAACACCGAGGGCTTTTACACAATAACACGAGAAATATTGCATTCAAGCAAAATCTAAACATATATGCTATTAAACAACTACTACACTGTTCAAACTTTCAACAGATATCAAAGAGTAGTAGTCACAAATGTATTTGTGAAACAAAAGAAAGAGTTGTAGGTACTAACGTATACTTTGTTTTAAATTGTTCATTAACGTCAGGCAAGTTATAACACGCAATTGGAAAAATTCTGAATATTCTAAACATTCTTATTCTATTTACGACTGTCGAATGTTTTGCAATGAGTTCTTCGGCATATGACTCAGACAACTACGTGGTCGCTGAACGTAACGTTTGAGGTTTTCCTATGGCGTTTCCGTTACGTTCCCGTTGATGCAGGCAACTCTTCCGGAGCACATTTTTCAGGCTCGAAAGTACCCAAAATGGTCGTGGACTCGTATTTCTTCTCATTAATTTGCGAAGAGCGGTACAGAGAATTCATGATTGTAAGAGCAATAAAGCGTATAATTCGTTGCATCGGAGTTTGTGGTGGTAATTCATCTAGTAAACGCAAGGTAGCGGTTATACTATTGACACTGCAGAGTTTCTGACCGAGAGATGCTAAGTTTCTAGTCTCGACAGTGGTCGATTTTCGACGCTAGCCATACAATTCTCGTAGTTACGTCGAATTCTGCCGTTGGCTGGAAAGAGGATGGGGCAAGACGGTAAAGCCAGTCCAGACCTAGGAAATCAGAAAACATTTCTAGGAGAAAGTCTGTGCCATTCCGTAGCACTGCGAGTTCATTTCAGAATTATATTTTTGAACTCGATACTTTATATTACGCTGAGTAATGCTCTGGTCTTCCATTTTCCCTCCTCTCTTTCCTCATTGATTCAGATTTTTATACTTCAGAATTTCATGAGTCGTATAAAAATCTGAATCAATGATATAAAATTTTTACTTTAGAGCTATGGCTGCATTCCAGATGTAGAATGTGTTTGCAAATATTCGAGATCAAGAGGGCTGCGGGACCAACTCATTACCTGATTCGAAGAATGGCAGTTGGGGACAGAAGGGGGAAGGAAGGATCGCGCGTGTGCACGGTCCTTTGTTTGATGTACTGATCTGGCGTTGATTGGACTTGATCAGAGGGATCTGGAGTGATTTGAGTAGACAACTGAAAATTTTCATTCAAGCAGCAGTCGGCAACAACTCATCTATCTAGCTGGTGTCGGAGGGCAGCCATTAGTACCAGTGATTGAACTCCCTGTGTCTGGGTTTGGAAAGCTTCAACTGTGAATGCTGTGATGCTGCTAATGCATTTTACAGAAATCACGAATCATCTATGGAATTCAAAGATATATTGAATTGAAATACGCTGTATAAGCTATGTTGAAGTTTCTGATTATTCGCTAGTTTGGCTTAGTAATCAGTTCCATTTGCTTTATCTAAGGTTTTAAAATATTACAGTTTGGTACTGAGTAACCATTTTAAAAGGTCCATCTAATATAACGCATATGTCACTATGTAAGGACCAACACGTCGCATAATGAGCAAATAGTTGTAATTTTGGTCTGGTTCGCTGAACGCGTGAAGGAGTTGAGCAGGATTCCAATTCATCAGCATCAGGAACATTTCATGCTGGAATTAACATAGGAATACGTTAGCGTAAAGCTCATCAGCTCCTAAAGTGCCTTGTTTAATGCTCTTTCCAATCGTTCATATATCACTAATATTTTAATACTAACAAATTGTTCGTGATCAATACTTTACGTGACACCGAATTAATCTTAGGCACACTTAGCCGGTTTGCAAACCAAACCCTACTCTACGAAAGAACAACAGAAATAAACAAACATCAAACAGGATCGAGTTATGGATGAAGAGGTAAGACGAGTGGGAGCGTCGGGGAGCGTCGGGGAGCGTCGGGGAGCGTCGGGGAGCGTCGGGGAGCGTCGGGGAGCGTCGGGGAGCGTCGGGGAGCGTCGGGGAGCGTCGGGAGCGTCGGGAGCGTCAGGTTGTTGGGGGGAGGGTCGGGGACGTCGGGGGCGCCTGGGGGCATTGGAGAGCGTCGGGGGCATCGGGAGGTATCGGGAGCGTCGAGGGCATCCAGCACCCGGCGCTTGACAAGCAGGCAGCCCCTCGTGGACCGCGTCGCCGCCGCCCCCATCCGCGGCCCCGCGCCGCCCGCGTCGGAATCTCATTAGACGCGCTGCGGCGAGCGCTGCGGGGGGCGGGAAGGTGGGGGGCAAGACAGAGGGGCGGACGCGACTCGCGCTCGGCCCGACGCCTCTCCGCGCTGCGTAATTGAGGGCGGCGGACGCACCCGTTCTCGTTCCCGCCTCCACCGCCACCTCCGCCGCCACCTCCGCCGCCACCTCCGCCGCCACCTCCGCCGCCACCTCCGCCGCCACCTCCGCCTCCGCCTCCGCCTCGCCGCCTCCGCCGCCGCCTCCGCCGCCGCCTCCGCCGCCGCCTCCGCCGCCACCTCCGCCGCCGCCTCCGCCGCTGACACCTCCGCCGCCGCCGCCTCCGCCGCCACCTCCGCCGCCGCCTCCGCCGCCGCCACCTCCGCCGCCGCCGCCTCCGCGCCGCCTCTGCCGCCGCCTCCGCCGCCGCCTCCGCCGCCGCCTCTGTCGCCGCCAACGCCGCCGCCGCCGCCGCCGCCGCCGCCGCCGCCCTGCACCGCTTCCGTTTGGGCCGCGGGCACCCGTGCGCGTGTCGCATTCCGCTGACGGACCGCGGTGACGACTGCTGTCGCGACGTGCTCGACAAGCGCACGCGAGCGCACACGGCTGGCGGCCACTGACACCCTCAAACGCTGCTAAGGAACTCACACACGTTTGCGGTACACGACAACATTCTCATGGAGAGGATACGAACGTCAAAGATGAGGGTTGTGGCACCTGCTGATAAAACATTTGTGTCAGCCACTAGTGCATTTTTTTTGTCGCGGTGAACTTTCTCTATACTCAGACTGACCGTTGAGAAATAGCGAGACAAAACGTTTTATGACAATCCTGTAAAAATGTTGGTCATCACTGACGCTGTCATATTGTACCGAAAATTAGTGCGCCATTGTTTCAGTCAATTTTAACCTCACTTTATTAAGTTGTCCGTCACCGTTTCACAATTGAAGCGCGCGGTCGATGTTGCCGTTCCCTTGAGCAGCGCTGCCCATGCCCTCCGGCGCAAGAATTGGGGCCGACCAATCGCTGTCGCCGCCACACTTGCCGTCGCGTCACTCGCCTTTCACTACATTAGATCCGATCTCGCCCGCGTTTCCCATGCCGTCGAAATGGCTCCGCAAAGAGGGTGGCGCGCTGGTTTCCCGCGGAGAGACGGTGGCACAGGACACGCCAATGCAGCCGCCCACTTCAACGGCCCTGACCTACAGGACCCGGTTGGGAGATACCTGGTTGGGGAAATCCCCGCTAAACGATGGTAGGTCGGCGCAGGATCTCGCCATCCAGGAGGAGAAGTTCAATGTCACCTATCGATGAAAAAGCATGCTATATTTACGGGAGTAATGACCTCGGTAGTTGACGCGCCTGAATCACCAATCAATCAAATTCAAGGAACTGCATTTAGAGAAACCTTCCGCGAGTATGGGTTGGACAAATAGCTCCGGGGTGGCGGTACGTCACTAGATACCTGCTCCATGGCAGTCTTTTCAAGAAGTCGGCTAATACTTATTGCTCTTAAAATGAAAGTAAATCCCATTTCCTCCACAGAAACAAATATCTATTGATGTATTTACGTTAATCGTATGATGTTGATACGTTAATCATATTTCAAATTGAGAATTGTGAGTAAATTTGAACATTTTGAAGCGAAATGGTATTGATTTCGTAATCGCATTTCCTTAAGAATGCAATCAATGCATTCAACTGGATAACTGTTCAACCTGTACATTTAGTTCAGGTCAGGAGGTATCAACATTCTTGTCTGTTAAAATAGCATTCCGCTCATAAGAGATACTTCAATTATTTGAAATTGTTGCTATATAGAACATTTAACAGAATTATTTAAAACAAGCTAAGAACTTGCTATATAAAAACATAGTGATTCCCTTCTCAAAAATGTTTAAACAAGACATAGTAAAAAATGAACTAAATTAATAGGGAGTAAAGAATATATACTAAATTTCGATTTGATAGAAAACCACAAGCAAACCTATTTTCGTATGAAGCCACTCTGTGCCCTCTACGCTCACATTCACCACATTTAACTAGCGTGTCCACTCCTTCCAGAAAATTGCGGAGGAACCAGAACGGACTCAGGGTATGTTGTCCGTGCTCAACGGAGCGACGGGCTTCCTAACTGTGCAAGCAGATCGTGCGGGCTCGTTTTGACACGTCTGATTTAAAACATGGATCACCGCACTTCAAATTAGTGCGACCTAACGGCGATGAGAATAGTGCCTTTGTCACTTCAAATTTAGTACCGGCATTCCCATACATGCAGAGTGTATGCAGCCAAACGTCGAGTTTTCTTGTATCTAAATGGTGAATGTGTTTCAAGTCTTGGATTGTTTGCTCTGATTTCCTTATGTATGTGCCACTACACACCGGGTACCAAATACACTCTTGCTCTCTAAAAGAGAGCAAACTGATCTGCAATGTACCATTGTTTTGGTGATGTTTCAAAATTCTCATATTCCATAAACGACACAGAAGCGTACCTATCACTTCGAAAATCATCAAGTTTACTATCAATGATACCGCGAAAGTATGAAAGCATAAGACTTCACGTAAAGAAAACAAATCAGAAACAGTATTTATGCTAATGATGGTAATTATTCATGCATCATCTTCAAGCCACATCGCATATTTCAACGAAAACAATTATATCCTTACGATGTAGCTTTTACCACAGACGAGTTCTACCCTTTGTCATTCTACTGTTTCTTATTAAAGTACTACCTTTCAACGAAAGTTTAGGAGCGACTGGAGATTTCTCGGAAGGTTTTTTTTTCTGCGTCAGCATCCTACAACAGGAAAGAGATCGAACTGTTCAAGAAAGTATTCGCATACAATACATGCACTAGCATGTCAACTTATCAAGCTTGTACAGTTTCCACGAAAACTTCCTTAATACTACCACATGGCATCATTAAGTTTGACTGCCTGATGTATGTACGCAGCTGTAAGAATGTCGTCGCCTGAAGACAACGTCCGTGACGACAACGCCTGAAGACAACGAACGAGATTGTTATTTCTCAAAGGGAATGGGGTAGAAGAATCCGAAACCAAATTATCACAATTGCTATCGAGGATTGCTTACTCACAGGATCTCTTCTCTCCATGGTTGGTTGATAGCTTGTTAGCGATTCCGGGCGCGTCAACTACTAGGATCATTTGTACCGTACGTGTAGAGTATGTTCTTCTTCGAAAGGTTGCGGAGTTCTTCCCCTGTTTGATGGCGAGTTCCGATACCGACCTACCTTTTGCTTGCGGAGTTTTCCCAACCAGGTATTTACCACCAACGGACACCGCCTTACCCGGGTATGCTCCAGTCTCCAGCATGTGTGATAGTGTGGGGCATGTTAGTGTTAGTGTGTGTTAGTGGGAGAGTATAGGACAAGGAAGAGGACGGAAAGATTGCGCGCGGTCTGTGGCCCGTTTGTTAGGGTACTGCCCCGGCATTCTCGTGGTATTGATGGAGAAACCACGGAAAACTACCGATGAGAGCAGCCGGCCGCTATAACTCTCCTCCAGTGACAGCGACTGAATTCGACCTAGCAGACAAGCTAGTGTCGAAAATCCTGCCACCGTCGGGATTCCAACCTAGGACTTTCCGGTCAGAGACACTACAGTGACCTCAGTTGATCCCAGAGACACCTCTCCCGTTTTCTCTCAAATTCTTTCCAAGGCACAAGGGAGACGGACTTTGCCTAGCATCCGCCAGTATTTGCAGAACTGTCAGAGTCTACCGAAATCATGAGGGATGGGCCATTTGAGATGAACGTTCGTCTCGTCACCCACTCCAAAGGATGGGATGAAGAAGCGAAAGATTATCGCGAATGACCCGTTGTTCTCATTACAGCTCACGCACATGTCTCAATATGTCGGACGAAAACTCGGAAACAACCAATGAGGACAGCCAATGTGCCTTTTGAAACATACGTCATTCACCGCTGGAAGGCGCATTCTATCCCCGGCCAATTGATGAGGAATTTGATGTGGAGAAGCGAGCTCTTGGTAGGATCTTGTTGTCATTCCGATTATCCTGTCTTTCATCTCTTCATTCATATCATTATCGTTATAATACATTCATTAGATTATCACTCATGTCCTTAGCAGTTGGAAGGCTGAACACCGTTAATCAATCAATCAAATTTGCATGGAGGCAGCGGCAGCAGCTGACCAGGATGCTCAGATGTGCTTGGCGGATTTGGAAAATCCACCACTGCAGGGATTCCAGGGCCATCCGACTTGTGGAGCTTCTGTTACGAGCTCGCAATTACTTACACTTTTGCAAACTCGGCTTTTGGGTTACTATCACCTTTATTCGACTTCTAGTACTTCACATACCCCAATTAAAAATAATCGATGAGATCCCCCTCCCCCGCCTTCTTCCCTCTCAATGTTTTATTCCGCCCGGGTGCGCTACTTCCAGAGCCACCCTGTGCATAAGCGCAGCCGGCAATCGGGTATCGCGCGCGCGCCGCTTTTGCATGAATAACGGAACCCGTTTTTTGCGCGCGCGGGCAATATTTAATTAGAGGCGGTGTAAATAAAGGAATATTGCGGTGTCCGCCTGCCGCCGCTGCAGCGCCAGCGCCGGCCCGCGCAACAAACAGCTGCAGCACGACAGCATCGATCGCACGCTCCTAGCTCCTCCACGTCCCCGCTGCCCTTGGTCCGGCCCGCCACGAACCCGCTCTCCCCGTCACTCCCCGACGCCCCTCACTGCCCCTCACCGCCCCTCACCGCCCCTCACCGCCCCTCACCGCCCCTCACCGCCCCTCACCGCCCCTCACCGCCCTCACCGCCCCTCCCGCCCTCACCGCCCTCACCGCCCTCACCGCCCTCCCGCCCCTCCCACCCCTCACCGCCCTCACTGCCCTCCTCCCGCCCCTTTCCCCTCCCACCCCCCCCTTCCATCCCGGCCTCCATCCCCGCCCTTC